>JARHVA010000679.1:780000-875000 GCA_037957365.1 Torreya grandis
GTTACTAATCTTAACGGGTGGGGACCCTTATGATTAATAATATTATAGAATATATATTTTAATGATAAAATAAATAACTCAAAGATTAATAAATCCTATTTATATTAATCCATAATGCATATCAAATAACTTAAGCATATATATTTATACCAGAACTCCAAAACTACTGCATTTTAAAAAAAATATCAAAATAGTGAAGGTTATCAAAGTTTGAAAACCTAAAGTATCAAACTAAAATATAAATTTTTATAATGAAAAAGTTTAGCAGTAAAATAAAGTTTATCCCTTGGATGACCAATAATCATCTAAATTAGACAACACCTCAATTACATGTTTGTCTTGTTCATGAAGACAAAAATTAAACTCCATCTCTATTACATGAAATGATACCAATCTTGTTCCTTAATTAGTTGTGTCATCATCAATCTCTAATTTTATTCTTTTTAACATCCTGACCTCCATGGGTGTATCAAGCTTAGACTAAATTTTAGCTATCTTTTCTATAGTTCTCTTATCATCAGTAGAAGGTGGAATGTCTATTGTCTTCCTTCTACCAACATAACCTTGAACTCACAAATTCAATCTTTTAGATCTCAAGATAGGCACACTATGGATAAAAACTAGACTCAACCTTTTACATTTCTTAGTAGGCTCTACATGGGAAGGAAAAGGTACATCTGAAGGGATGGCTAAATTATTATAGTTTTTAACATGGGCAGTCCTTATTTAAAGTTATGTAACTTGATTTGTGGGTAGAATATCAATAATTTAATCAATTATTTCAACATTAATAGGTTGAAGTGGCAAGTGTTGAGGGTCATGATCCAAATGGTGATATGAACTACTTTTAAAAAGGGTTCGAGATCCAAACCTCTATCCAAAGAAAACTTTGTTACCTCTATATCCTCTATTTACTGTATTAGCAAGCTAATTACTTATGATATCCCAAAATTCAACATTAGAAACATCAAAGTGTATGGACATTCTTCTTCCCTTAAGGAATCTAGGATCAAAGTTTCTTTCATGAAAACCACCCCTAGGAAAGCCTCTATTAGGATTTGGTTTATTAGTATAATTATTGGAACTCTATCCCCATCCCTTTTTATCATTAATTCTTGCCAAACTAGGTTGGTCCCACCTTGACATTATCATCAATCTAAAATATAACAATCAAATTTAAGATTTACTGAACAACAAAGGCCCAAAAGAAATAAGACTGAAAGCTATCATATCTCAACAAAATAAAACTTAACCATATCATAAACTAAAGCTCATCTAACTGTATCAAACTTCTTATTGAATTCTAAACTATTATCATAATTTTATAATTTTGTTTCTAAAAAATTCAATGCAAACCATGAATCCGTAAAAATTATCTTACTATTCCATTGACAAATTATTGTGCTTTAAAACCAAAATTATTCTGATTGGCTTGATAACTTTCATTTTTTTCTAAAACTGAGCCATTCCAAATGAGAAGTTTTCAAGGAATTCTAACTTCTATGTCCATTTTTAGAATAATACCTAAGACTTCAAAATTGAGATTTAATTTTAAATAAAATCTCATTTTAACTAAGTCCTTAAAATAACCTTTGCATCTAATCAAGATTATATATATATATATATATATATATATATATATATATATATATATATAAAGATTTTCTAACATATCATTTATAAAATGGCCGAATGATTCCATTTGAGTTGCCACATAATCATTGCAAGTATCAAAACTATCAACCCCAAAAATCATTTATATTGAAAAATGAAAAATAATTTTTTTGAGATGATCCCCATATTCTTATTTTGCAATAAATAATGATACTGAAACTAATTCTTGAAGTTTCAAATTTTGATACTTCCAAAATATAAAGGCAAACATCATTATCATTCAATACATATGAAAACTATCATACCACCATATGTTAAAAATAATGATACAACTTATTTTATTCATGTAAATCCTCTTCTAGAATTGAATTGTTTTAAACAGACCATATGGACATATCTATTTTATAAATCTTTTGATATGCTTCTGTAAAAATAGTCAACTGAGTTTATTTGGAACTCTCTTATAAATCAATATATGAAAGTTTTTGACTGGATGAAACTTCCTTGATAAAAACCTAAGCATGCATCATTACCCTTCAAAATTTTCAAAATTATACTAAAACGAGTATGATTCATTAATGAAATTTTAAGGTTTAGACATCTCTTCAAACAAATGCTTTCAAATTCTAATTATCCTGAGTGAATTCTCAAATATATATTCAGACAACATAACCTCGAAAAGTGAGATAAAAATCCATTGAGAAGGAATATATATTCTATTTTTTAGATTAGGGTTTAAAATAACATTTAAATCTTTTGAGTTATACATAGAAACCCTAGCCAACTAATAACAACCATTCATGCCAAAAGAATATTTTCAACCCATGAAATGAGAACCTCAAAAATTAAGAATTGAATCAACTCCAAAGATTGAAGGAACTATCAAATCTAAAAATTCTAAGAGAACCCATTAACTTATTCCCAACTTGATTGTGACCTCCTTCAACAAGATATAAAAAGACACACACGAACCACTATCATACTATTTAACAGTCTAAAAAACATATATGAGATCCATACATCTTCTTCAAAAATAACTATATATTCTTCAAAACCTAGAAACAATGCAAAATAGAAGTTCATTTTTCATGTTGAACACTTTTTGTTCAATAATATCGACAAATAGGAAAAGCCATTGAACCATACATCATATAAACAACATGAAACACCTTTCAACATTTAGATTATACCTAAATGACTTGCATATACTGTTAAATCCATAGAAATATCAAACTAGAGATTGATTACCATCATACTTATACAGTAAAAAGGTTTCCCAAACTGAAAATCATCCGTTTCTCTAAAATATGAATGTTCTAGAAAACATTGAAAAAAATCACAAAAATAATTGAGCCATAGTGTTATTATTACTAAACAGATAGAAGCTCCATTGGATACATATAAACCATCAACTAAATCCATGTATCCTTTATATTTGTGTATAACTTATCAATATATTCTCAAAAACTTTGCATTCAAATGAAATCACACATTTTCCACATTATAGCTCATATCTCTTCATTAAAAACCATTCAAGAAGTACTGAAAACTATTATTAATGTTCATGCAAACCCAAAACTTAGACATAACTTATTTATTCATTGTAAATCACAAGATTTCATAAGTAGCCATGCTATTTTCAAAAGAATATGACCAAAACTTGTTTGATCATATCTGGTATCATTTCCTACAATTTTCTTGACCAAAAACCTCTAAAATTGTCCATGAAATTGATGAACTAAAGTTCCACTTCCATGATAAGATTGAAAATAATTTACTAAAAACCAAGAAATTCATCATTTATATCCAATAAATCTTCTCTGTAACAAACTACATGTCATGCTTGAACCTCATTCATTCACATTAAACTGAAAGTACTTTAACAATTCTGCTAAGCCATTTGTCAACACAACTCAAATTTAGAGATAACTATTTATTCATATTAAAAATCCACTAATTTCCTCTATTCGAGGTGAGATCACTTCACATTAACTCCCTATACCACCAAATCTCCAAGATGATCTCAAAACATCAGAGATATGTTCCTTATTAAATGTTATTGCCAACTAACCTTGCCATGACAGATTACATTTTACAACTAATCAACATCTCAAATAAGTTAATAAACATGCTTAATATTCAATTAAAAAATTCCTTAGAAACTATAATCCATACCCATAAATAAAAAACATAATCCCAATGGACCCTTATAGCTTAGCAGATGTCAATATCTTAGCATTGTGACCTGAAAAGTCTCAATTAGCTAAAGAAAAAAAAGGCCCTTTGAACTATTTCAAGAATCTCAAGGCAAGTGATGTAATTTATGTGATAATTATCCTAAGGACACGTCATGTCTTGTTATTTCATTCCAAGAACAAGTCTAAAGACAACAACTAGCTCTTTATTACATAAATTATATGCCCAAGAAATTCGAAGAACATTATCCATTCTTTTAGACTTATCCTTCTCCTTTTTTAATATAAACTTTGAATAATTACTATGATTTTTATTTATTGATAATTATTTAGACTTGGAAAATCAAATAGGACCTTATTTTTTTAAACAATATCACCAAATCACCTACAACATATTGATGTTTTAAATGTCTCATATGTCATATGTATTAAATAAAAAATAAACCATGAATCTGATCTATACCTTTAAAACAACACTTCAAATAATAGATGTATTGATTTTCCAAATATAGTGTTTTCAAATGTAAAAATCATCCATGTAATACTATCATCTATTCTATATAAAAAATCATAGTATTTATGAAAAATCAAGAATCATTATCAATCTATTTAAACTATCAAAACTGAAAGTGCATCTCCCAACTGAAACTATCTCAAAATTGAACTATACTAAAAATCAAAATAAATGATCATATTCAAGAATACATATGCATAATTTATTCATTAATCCATCATTATTTTTTAAGCCACTCAGAACATAAATAAGTATTCATCAACTAATAATGAGCATTTCATAATTGAAAAACATGCATCTAAAATACTATTAATCAACAAGGTCCCCGACATAGTTTTAGATTTTATAATAGGGTCATCTCTATGGCATGAAATATTAAAATTTTGAAATATTTAGGGGGTGTAGAAAATAGGCATAATATAATCAATAGTCAACATGCCACCTTGAATAATAGATGACATCTAGAGTCCTCTTCAGACATCAAGTTTTCCTTTTCTAATAATTTTCATGGTTTAAAGCTTGATTTTCCTCGATTCAATGGTGAAAATCCAACTAGATGGATATATCATGTAGAATTTTTTTTGAATTTGTATAATAATTTTGATGCCAACAATGTCCCACTTTCATCCTTTCACTTGGAACATGAATCCTTTTAATGGTACCATTGGTATATCAAGGCTCATGACAAGCCAATATGGACCAATTTTGGCACCCTCAGTTTACAATGGTTTGGTATTAGTGATTTTGATGACTTAACTAGATAACTCACTAACATTTGCCAAATAATAACCATGAGAGAATATCAAACAAAATTTGAAAAACTATCAAATCACACAGAGGGATTATCTAATGAATTCTTTAGGAGTTGCTTTGTCAATGGTTTGAAGGATGCAATTTGATTTGAGGTTAAAATTTTTTGGTGAAAAATGATGATGGAAAACCTAGGGTTAGTTAAGTTGGTAAAGGAAAAGATCAAATCCATTCCATTCAAATGCAACCATGAATATTCTATATTACTCATGATCTATAAACCAATCTACATAGGTATGCATGTGTCTTTACTGAACCAGTGGGATTGCCACCTTCATGGTCAGATGACCACCATATTTAGCTCCTTCATATAAGTATTTATCCTAACATCAAGCCTTATCACTACCCATTTCAGAAAAAGACCAAGATCAAGATGCTCATTCGAGACTTTCTAAAGCAAGCCATTATTCACCCTAGTCCCAACCCATATTCTTCCCTAGTTATCTTTATAAATAAAAGATGGGTCATGACACCTCTACATTTAATTTCAAGAACCTAATCACATCATAATTAAGGATAAGTTCCTGATCCATATTATTGATGAGCTTCATGGTGCTCATTTTTTCTCCAAATTGTATCTCCACTCTAGATATCAATAGATCTGACTTCATGAGGATGATATACCTAAGATAGATTTCTACACGTACGATGGCCACTATGAGTTTTTGGTCATGCCATTTGGCCTCACTAATGCTCCTTCAACATTCTAGGCATTGATGAATAAATTATTCTAGCCCTACCTATGGAAATTCAATGTAGTCTTGTTCAATAAAATCTTAATCTATAGTAACACATGGTCTGAGCATCTCCAACATCTAGATCTTGCACTATAACTTCTTTTTGATCATAATTTATATGTAAAATAATCAAAATGTGATTTTGGATAGGATGAAGTGGAGTATCTCAAGCATATTATTTCAACCCAAGAGGTGTAGGTAGATCCCAAAAAAATATATACCATGATAAATTAGCCTCATCTTTAGACACTTAAGAGCCTCCATGGGTTTTTGGGGCTGATTGGATACTATCACAAGTTTTTATAGGATTACGAGAAGATTTTAGCTCTGCTAATAACTATGTTGAAAAAATATGTTTTTACATGGACACAAGCCATTGAGTGTGCATTTAAATAATTAAAATAAGTTATGTGTATGACATTTATTCTAGATATGCTAAATTTTTCCAAGACCTTTACTATCGAGAGTGATGCTTGCGTAAATGGACTTGGTGTTGTTCTCCTCCAAGAAGGATGCCCCATTGTGTTCACTAACAAATCCCTTTCTATAAATAATTTAGTATACTCTACTTATGAGAAGGAAATGATGGCCATTTTACATACAATATAAAAATGACAACCATACCTACTAAATAATCATTTTTGCATCAAAATTGATCACCAGAGTCTAAAATATTTCTTGGAATAATGGGTTTCTAAGTAAAATGGGTCAGAAAATGCATGGGTTATGACTATGAGATCACTTATAAAAAAGTTAAGGATAATATTATGTCTAATGCTTTGTCTCACACATTTGTGGACCAAGCTTCCCTTTTAGCTATTTCCATGCCTATTCTGAATTAGTTAGATGTTATACAGTAAGGGTATGTTAATGAATCCTCATTATCTCCAATCATTCAATAGTTGGCCACTAACCCTTTTGCAATACCACATTATTCCTGGGATGGTTCTCCTTTGTGATACAAGGGCCATTTGGTGCTTCCCTAGAGCACAAATATTTAGTAGGATATATTTTATGAAATCCATGCTTATCCATTTGTAGTGCACTTAGGGTTTCTCAAAACTTATGAGTAGGCATGATGTAACTTCTTTGTAAGGGAATAAAAAAGGCAATTAAATATATGTTGGATGAATGTGATACCTACCAACATAACAAGGGTGAAACAACACTCATTCCTAGGTTACTCAAATTATTGCCCATCCCTACCAAGATTTGAACTGATATTTCTATGAATTTCATTGAGGCGCTCCCTAAATATGGAGGGAAATAGTGATCTTGGTTGTGGTTTATCTCCTCTCCAAATATAGTCATTTTGTGCCCTCATCCATTTCTATACTACCTCCATAGTCATAAAATTTTTATTGGACCATATTTTCCATCTTCATGGCATTCTTTCTTCCATTGTCTCAATCATGATGCAACCTTTACCAACCATTTTTGGACAAAAATATTTTGATGCATTGACATCAATTGAAGATGAGTTCTAGGTATTATCCAAAAATGGATTTCCAAACTAAAATTATCAACAAATGCTTGGAAACTTTCCTTCGTTACTTCACCTCAAAAAAACAACATCACTGGGCAAAATGGCTCTCTCTTACCAAATAGTGGTACAATACCTCCTACCACACTTTAATTAAAATGAATCCATATGAAGTAATCTATGGTCAAACACCACCAATTCTCCTTCTATACACCCTTAGTAGTTCACCAGTTCAAGAGGTCAACATGATTCTTCAAACCTAGGATTTGATCCTTAGCATCCTATGGGATAACCTTCATATGACAAAAAATAGAATGAAATAATAAGATGATCAACACCATTTTAATTGTACTTTTCAAGTAGGTGATATGGTTTTTCTTTTCCTTCATAAATACAAGTAATCATCCCTAAAACTCAAAGGGAATCATAAGCTAGCTCTTAAATTCTATGGGCCATATAAGGTTCTCTAAAATATTAGGTTAGTTGCTTATAATTTTGAACTCCCACCTTCTTCTTGAGTTCACCCAGTATTTCATGTCTCTTGTCTAAAGAAATTTCTTAGAACAAACATCAGAGTGCAAACTATGTTACCAAAACTTGATAATGGTAGATCCATCCTTCTTGATTTAGAGGCAATCCTAGATAAGCGCACACACTAACTTTGTTCCCACTCCATCATGGAGGTATTAATTCAATGACACAAAATGAAAATAGAGGTTACAATATGGGAACCACTATTTTAGATTCAATATCAATTCCCACATCTGAAGCTTTGAGGAGAAAGATTTTTCTAAGAGGGAGGGTATGTTAGGAACCCATGCTACCCCTTCTCTTTATTTTGTTAGTATATTAGTTTCTATGGATGCATATGATTTGTAAGTCATATTGTGATCATTTTTTTTATCCCACATCCATGGGAATTAGCAGTTTCTTAGATTAGACTTAGTATATAAGTAAGTGTTGAGGCCAATGAAGGCATCCAAAAATTTATCGTATTGAGCTTTTTCAAAGGAGGTTTCTCCCTTGAAGTGGCCTTTGATCAATATAATTCCTTTGGAATTTTTTTATAATTATGTAAATGTTCTGTTTCATGAATTTTCATTAATTTTTTATAGGAGGATCCTCTCATAATAAAAATAAAATAGACCACCATTCAAATTTTGTTGACTTTGGAATAATAAATTAGGTGGAAAGTTCATCAAATAGACATAAAAACTACATTTATAAATGATGTCAAATAAACATTGTCCATGACTTAGCTATAAGGTTTTATTATAGATGGCCAAGATCAAAAATTGTGCAAGTTGGAAAAATCATTATATGGTTTGAAACAAGCCTCCAGAGTATGGTATAAAATATCACTAAACACATATTGAACATGAATTTCAATCATTTTGAGTTTTAATCCACCGATATTTCTATCAAAATAGTTTCATTTATATTGATGTATGTGGATAATCTATGCATCACATGAAATAATGAGAGATACACTAAAAAAAAAAGCAAAGTTGATGAAAGACTTTAAAATGAAATATCTAGGTTAACTTCATTACTATTGGGTATTGAAGTGATTCAAAAATAAAATTACATTGTAATGAAATTAATTCGATGATTCAGAACAATAGAATTATATATTAGAGAATTAAGAGCAGAATAAATATACCCACAACAATAATTGGTGAAAGAGTAGAATACTTAAATATTATGATTGAGCCATTTTGAGGGGGTAACCTCCATAATAATGAAATAATAATATAATTTTAAATATGATGATAAAATACTAAGCAATACCTCCAATATATACTCTATTTATCCAAGGTTATTCCATAGGCCGACCATAATAATAACATAGAGAATTGTAACAAGATAATATGAAGAAGTGTAAGCCATAAGTCATCCAAATTATCCCTAAACACACTATACATTAAGGGTGTAGCATGCACCTCCCCTTAAAAATAATGTTTTCCTCAATGTTGAATCAAACTAGGATGTTTTTTTAAGGAATGCTTCATCCTCCCATGTTGCATATTTAGAATGCATGTTCTTCAATTTGATCAAATACTCCTTAATGGCTCTAGTCCATAGTTGTTTAATGCACATGTGAAGGATATCTTCATGATATAGAATGACTCAACCTTATTTATCCAATTCAAGTAACTTAGTCTAAGTGGAAACTCTATTTCCAATTACCTTCTTCAAATAAGATACATGACATATCAGATTTATGTGAGTGGATGGAGGTAATTCCATCTTGTAAGACACACTACCAATTTTATGAAATATCTAATAAGGGCCATAATACTTAGGTGATAACTTATTATAATTTTTATATTACTTAATATACATCTGATTATATGGTTTCAAATACATAAATATCTAATCACCTATGTCGAAATGTAACTCACTACAATGTTGATTTGATTGATGATACCCAAAACAAAGGTCTAACTTGGTAAAATAAACAACACCATGTAATTCAACTTGAAAAATATCAATTATTGGAATAGGAAACTTATCTTTGATTGTGTACTTATTGAGTTATCTATAGTCTAGGCACATCCTCCAACTATCATCCTTATTTTGTACCATGACCACTAGGGACTAATATTCATTTTGATTGTGTTAGATGATTCTTGCCTCCAACATCTCATGTAACATATTTTCAAATTCACTCTTTTAGGCATAGATATTCCTATAGGGTCTGATGTTAGGTGGTGTACTTATTAGAATGATCTTGATGTCATGATAACACATACAACTTGGAGGAAGTCCTTTTGGTATGTTACCGAAAACAAATGAATGGTCATCTAGCACCCTTTGTAAATTAGGATGTGTAGAATCCTTGGTTGGTTGAACCTCTATGGAAAATAAGTGTGCCACAAATCCTTCTACACTTTTTTAAAGAATATTCATCATCTTATGGGAACTAACCAATTATGTATATTTATCTCATAATCCACACAACTAAAAGGTATTGCCTTTTGAATGGAACATCATGACTAGTTTTTGGAAATTCATCTCATTAGTGCCCATAGTAGTGAGCCACTGTACTCCTAAAATAATGTCAGATCCTCCCATGGGAATAAGAAACATAGGGGAATATAGTAAGTAGTCTCCCATAGCAATATTAATGTTATAGAATTTTATATAATACTTAATTATACCACCATCTATAATAATGACCTTAAATTAGAGTTGGGTAAATGAAATAGTTCAAATGAGTAGCCAAATTACTATTGATGAAGTTATGTGTACTCTTAGATTTAATTAACATAGTCACCTTATGTTTCTTTAGGAAACCCACCATCTTAAGAGTTCGAATATTACTAATGCCTAAAAGTGCATGATAGGAAATAGTAGGTTGAAAATATTCATATTCATTCTCAAGTTCTTCCAAACTTGCCCCTGAAGCCTCAACATCTTCTTGCTCTTCATTGGCACTGTTGTTCTAAAAATTAGCTACGCTCATTTTTGGAAAAACCCCTATGAAACTTGTTTGTTTCATTTTTTCTCTCTAAGTTCATTTTTCGAGGCAAGTTTTTGTTGTTCTCATGTTTTCTCTACTGGCCTCATTCGAATTTCATGACATTCCCTTAATTGTGTTTTCCCAAAAATGTGAAAATCGTTACAATCTCAATGCAACTAGAGGATAAAGTTTTCATTTCTCAGAGTCTATTTTCTAGCGTTTCCATGCAAGGGTGGCATTTTTTGCCACCACTGCATTTGATTTACATCCTCCATGCAAAGGCAGCATTTTTCACTGCCTTGCATCCATCATGCAAGAGCAGAAATTTTTGTCGCCCTTACATCTTTTGGTCTCTTCCATGCACAAGCGGTAAATTTTACCACCCATGCATCCCCATTTCTTCTTCAACATGCATCAGCGGCAATTTTTTCCACTGACATACTTTCTCCCTGATGTGCACAGGCAGCAATTTTTGCCACTTATGCACAAGAAACTCTCCAATATGCAAGGGTGACAATTTTTGCTGACCCTACATACCTTCTCCCCATTTTTCCTAACTCTAGGAAATTTTCATTTTTCCTATTTTCTGTGCCCACTCCCATTTTCTTCTACTTTATGACTTGCTATCGCCTCATCCCTTTCAAGCACAATTCCCTAATCATGATCATCAAATGTGCAGTTTTCCCAGATTGCTAATTTTCCCCCTAATTGCACAATCATGATTCTTACTACAGTTTCTCTAAAGGATCCCTCTTCATCATCTTTTCAACAAAAGTTCTTCTAGATCACTGAAGTTTCTCTGAAGAAGTCGAAGACAATGAAGAAGACTAGAAATAAAGATTGAAGCTATTCTTCCATGCTTTATTCAAAATGCACTTTGTAATTGACTTGGGACATTTTCACGTGTACTTTTATAATATGTAATTACATGTGAAAAATCTAGAAAATATCCCAAAGTCAATGCTGACTCATCTTTGACTAGGTTTTCAATATTTTAATCTTTTTTTAATTTTGAAGGTTTCTCCCTATATATAGAGGGAACCTCTTTTTTAATGATGGATCTCTGGATAATTGAGAGCAAAAACTCTGCTGAAATTGAGACACTTCTTGAGACTTTGTGCTCAACATGTAAATCATATTTTATCGAATGCATGAGAAATAGGTTTATTTTAGACTTTGTGTTGGATTAATTTGTGTTACGTAGGAAATAGTTCTTATGTTCTATTTCTTGATAATCCCTCATCTGTTTGATTTAATAAGTGAATTGTGTGTATTGAAATTATCTAAAGACATTTCTAAAGGATAAAAGAAAGAATTTGAGCTACTTTTATCTTGGTAACTCTTTTATTCATTGTAATTTTAGGTGAAGACTTTGGGCTTTGTTTCACTCTACTGTTACGTGTGTTTTGAATCAATGAAGGAGGCAACGGAAGAATTTGTGCTTTCGTGGGTTTTCTTGTGGAGTTACTACTTTAGGGGATTTTTTGCTCTGCTCTAGATCCCATTCCTGAAAGAAGAGGAATGCTTTCAGCCATCGACCAAGATTTCTCTCTCTTGTTCCTTGGACATCATCTTTGAAAAAAGAGAGATGGATGGTGTTATACTACCCTGAGTATTATTTTTTGCTTACTTATATATACATATAACATATAAGTGATTCATAGGGAACCTCCCCTTGATGAAAGGAGAGATTTATCTCATTAAGATGTGGTAAACCTACACTTTTTATGGCATAAATATCCTTATACTGTGGTTGATATACCCATTTTGTCATCAGTTAGTTGATGACAAAATATTCACCCAACAGTTTTTGGTGACTCTGTTGGGGATCGAACGTGCAATCTAAAATCTCAAGTTTTACATTGAAGTAGTCCCTACCCTTATCCATTACATAGTCTAGCAACTATGTTCCATGTCTTACCCATTAAAATTATAGCCTTACCATCTTCCTTCATCTCTATTATATTATCTAGTCTACAAAACCAGAGCTGCTGGGAAGAACACGCAATTTGAAGTCTCAAGCTTCAAGCTGAAGCAGATCCTACTCTTTTCCATTTTTGTTCAGTAATTTGGAAACTCCATGTTATACAAAAAGCCAAAAATCTGAAGGTGTTTTTGACCCTACTTTTGAGTTGGTGTGGCAGAGTAATTTTGAGTTGTTTTCTCCACAATCTCACCTTCAATGCACTAGGAGTCTTCCTCCTAGCCCTACTAGGTCACTAGCACAAGGCAGAGCTTCTTTTTCTACTATTAGCAGAGCTTTGCCTATCCATTCTACACCCAAATTTGTGATCCCACTTTTACATAATCAAATCATGGCTCAAGGCCCCTGGGGTAACTCTTTTGTTCCACTTAATTTGACTCCACCCCTGAATGAGCTTCCACGTAGTTCAAGGAAAAATTTCCCCAAATACTTTGGTGATGGGAAAGTTCATCTTGATGAACACATTGAATATTTTAGCATAGCCTATGGCATAATAGGGGTGGAATTTGAAGACATAGCAATCAGGCTATTCTTGGAGACACTATAAGGCACTACTGCAGACTAATTCTACCACCTACAGGCTAGATCTATGACTGATTGGGACACTCTAAAAGATAAATTTGAATCCAAGTTCAAGCCTATAGAAGATGCACATGCCTTGCTGGCCCAGCTCACTTAGATGAAGAAAGAGCCTCATGAGCCTATGAGGGATTTTATTGCCAGGTTTGACAAGTTGAGGCATAGGATTCCCATGGTTGCCCAGCCGACACCTTAAAACCTCAAATGCTTCTTCATCAACTCATAGCTACCTAAAGTGAGTTTCTTGCTGAGACGAGCTAGGCACATAGACCTTGATACTACTCAGAACTTGGCTACTGAGGTAGAAGATGACCTTATCTTAGCTGGAAAGATAAGAAGAGATCTCAACAGAGGTAAATCTTCTCCTTCTTTTGAATAATCCTCTTCAGCCACCACTGATCCAATGCTGCATAAGCTAGAAAATGAATTGCTGGTCCTCAAAAGACAAATGGCCCAAGTTATGTCTACTTCTCCTAATCAAGATATACTAAGGAAGACATTTCAAAATTAGGCATACCAAGGCAATGCTTCTAGGAATCAAAGGTAGCCAAATTTCCTTCCTCCCCCACAGAGGAACCTTGCCCTTGAAGCACCTCCAACCAACTCAATAGTTGGATATTTGGAAATAGAACATGATTTCTCTTTCCAACCTGAGTTTGATCAAGAAGAATCAGCTGGTGACTCCCACATCAGTTTCCTAAACTATCAGGATGAACCCAGAAGAGAAGGCAATGTAGATGAGGGGTCATATGCTATATTCACCTGGTCTAAGAATCAATCAGCTCAACATGCTGATAAAGAGAAAGTAGAGGAGCGACCTCAACCAATAGTTTCAATAGCTAAATAGGGATCCACTCTTCCTTTCTAGCCAAAGGACCTGGTAATTGTGAGAAAGGTAAGTACCCAAAATGCCCCTATGCCTTCTACTTCAAATTCACAGTCTAGTCCTCCCCCTTTCAAAAATCAAAAGGATGAACTCCCATCGTTTGCTCCTAGCTCATTCTAGGCATTTGACATAATTGACCATATAAATAAAACTAAAATTCAAATGTCTAAATTTGAATTTTTGCAGTCTCATCCTAAGCGATTGGACAAGTTGGTTCAATGTGTCAAGAACCAAACCATCCCTACAAGACAAGATGTTAAGAAAGTAACTCATGATCCCCCAAGGAACATGCCCATCCCAAACAATCTTCTCATTACCCCTCCTACTGCCCCTAGGAAAATAGAGCCTTTCTATGTTTCCCTGTTGATAAATGGTCACCAACTCAACAATTGCATCATTGATTTTATGGCTTTAGACAATGTCATGCCTACTAAAGTGGTAGAAACTCTGGGTCTCACACTAACCAAAACATTTGGGAGATGTTGCTCTATGGAGAACAAATAAGTGCCACTGCTGGGGCAAATTAAAGATGCCCAATTTGCATTTATTTCCTTTCTAGACAAGTGAATCAAGATGATTATCCTAGTGGCTGACGTCTCAGCATCATATGACATCCTTCTTGGGTAGAACTTCTACAAGGATGTTGGAGGGAAATTAATCATGGACTTGTCTCAGGCAAGAATCCCTATGAAAGGCATAATGCAGAGGTTGCTCCCTGAGAAGGAGACAAAATATGTCATTACTCAGACATCAAGGCTTGAAGCTCAAATTCTATTTGAGTCTTCAGGTAGGGGTAATTATTTTCTATCTACTGAAGACATTCATGTTTTAACAGATGAAAATCCTATAGGTGATGATCTAGGAATTGGTTCAGTTGGAAAAACACCAAGTATGCCTGATAGTGCCAATGATTGGCAGGTGTTGAATGGGAATGATCAAATCATGTGCTAGACTGAACCAAAAGAGCAACCAATTATGGTAATGGACCATGTTGCTGTGCTTCAAAATTAGGAAAATGAAAATTTTGCCAAGAGAGTAAAGATTCATGGTTTTTGGATTAAAATTCAAGTCTTGCTATGGGGAAAGAGGAGAAAACCAAAGGGAGGACACAAAAAATTGGTTTCCTAGTGGAGAGTTCCATTCACCCATCACTGATTCTTGGGAGAAAATGGCTTCTTGCTAGTTTATCAGGATAGAGTGCCATTTTCACTACCTCACAGTGGGTATCATCCAAAGCACTTCAATCCTTGAAGTATTAGATGAGTTCACTTGTACATTTGTATTGTTTTTGTGTTGATTTTTTTCTTTTGGTTTCACATGTTTTTTCCTTTTTTTGGCTTGACTCCATATCCCAATGGCTTGTTTGAAGGTGCTTAGAGACTGGTTTCTACTCCCATTGATTAGATTCGATCAACTGAAGTTCCCTAATAGGAGCCAGCTATTGTTCCCAAAATTAGCTATGCTCATTTTTGGAAAAACCCCTACAAAAGCTTGTCCATTTCATGTTTTCTCTCTAAGTTCATTTTTTGAGGCAAGTTTTTGTTGTTCTCATGTTTGCTCTACTAGCCTCATTTGAAGTTCATGACATTCCCTTAATTGCATTTTCCCAAAAATGTGAAAATCATTACAATATCGATGCAACCAGAGGACAAAGTTTTCATTTCCTAGAGTCTATTTTCTAGTGTTTCCATGCAAGGGCAGCATTTTTTGCTGCCACTATATTTTTTTTGCATCCTCCATGCAAAGGTAGCATTTTTTTCTGCCCTTGCATCCATCATGCAAGAGCGGCAATTTTTTCCACCCTTACATCTTTTGGTCTCTTCTATGCACAAGCAAATTTTTTTGCTGCCCATGCATCTCCATTTCCTCCTCTCCTCTAGGTGCAAGGGTAGTGATTTTTGCCACCCTTACAAGTTATTCTTCTTCAACATGCATTGGTGACAATTTTTTCCACCAACATACTTTCTCCCTGACGTGCACAGGCAGCAATTTTTGCCACTTATGCACAAGAAACTCCTCAATATGTAAGGGCGACAATTTTTGCTGCTCCTACATACCTTCTCCCCATTTTTCCTAACTTTGGGAAATTTTCATTTTTCCTATTTTCTGTGCCCACTCCCCTTTTCTTCTACTTTATGAATTGCTCTCACCTCATCCCTTTCAAGCACATTTACCTAATTGTGATCATCAAATGTGCAGTTTTCCCATATTGCTAATTTTTCCCCTAATTGCACAATCATGATTCTTACTGTAGTTTCTATAAAGGATCCCTCTTCATCGACGTCTTTTCAAAAAAAGTTCTTCTAGATCACTAAAGTTTCTCTAAAGAAGTCAAAGACAATGAAGAATACTGGAAATAAAGATTGAAGCTGTTCTTCCATGCTTTATTCAAAATTCACTTTGTAATTGACTTGGGACATTTTCACATGTACTTTTGTAATATGTAATTACATGTGAAAAATCTAGAAAATATCCCAAAGTCAACACTGACTCATCTTTGACTAGGTTTTCAATATTTTAATGTTTTTTTAAGTTTGAATGTTTCTCCCTATATATAGAGGGAACCTCTTTTGTAATGGATGGATCTCTAGATAATTGAGAGCAAAAACTCTGCTGAAATTGAGACACTTCTTGAGACTTTGTGCTCAACTTGTAAATCATATTTTATCAAATGAATGAAAAATAGGTTTATTTCAGACTTTGTGTTGGAGTAATTTGTGTTACTTAGGAAATAGTTGTTATGTTCTCTTTCTTGAGAATCCCTCATCTATTTGATTTAATAAGCAAAGTGTGTATATTTAAATTATCTAAAGACGTTTCTAAAGGATAAAAGAAAGACTTTGAGCTGATTTTATCTTGGTAACCCTTTTATTCATTATAGTTTTAGGTGAAGACTTTGGGCTTTGTTTCACTCTACTGTTACGTGTGTTCTGAATTAGTGAAGGAGGCAACGGAAGACTTTATGCTTTCATGGGTTTTTTTGTGGACCTTGTTACTACTTCAGGGGATTTTCTACTCTACGTTGGATACCATTCCTTAAAGAAGATGAATGCTTTCATCCATCGACCGAGACTTCTCTCTCTTGTTCTTTGGACATCATCTCTGAAAAAAGAGAGATGGATGGTGTTATACTACCCTGAGTATTATTTTCTACTTATATATACATATAGCATATAAGTGATTCATAGGAAACCTCCCCTTGATGAGAGGAGAGATTTATCTCATTAATATGTGGTAAACCTACATTTTTTGTGGCATAAATATCCTTATACTATGGTTGATATACCCATTTTGTCATCAGTTAGTTGACGACAAAATATTCACCCAATAGGCACCTTCAATGTAAAATAACTTATTTTCAGCACACTAATGTCCTTTGATCGATTTTTTACCACATTTAAAATACAAACCTTTTTCATGATTTTATTTAACTTACTAAGGTGTTAGTTTGGTAGGTTGAAAACATGACGGTGTTGGAAGGTGTGTTCATGAATATTAGTGGTTTTCATTTGATCAACTCTTTTTCCTTAGCTTGACATTCTTTTGGTATGGATTTAGATACATTACTAGGATGAAACACGTGAACCTCCAATTGGAAGCTATCTTTGAGGCCACATAAAAATAGGTCATTTAGATTTTACTTAGTGATGTCTACCACACATAAGGAAAGATTATGCAATTGATGAATGTATTCCTTTACTATCCTAGTTTGGTGTAACTTGTCTAGTTAGCTAAAGTAGTTTTCTGTGACATTATTGTAATCATGTATATGTAGATATTCAATAAATATAGACCAAAAAATTGAGAGACCCTTCTTTTTCATTTGATCGCACACCAATTATACCAAATAAACTACTCAAGTTTTAGATATAGAGAGGCTTTGCCCACCTTTTTTGAAAAGGGAGTCTAATGAAGATCAAATAATTTTTTAATTTGAGTAATCCACGTGAGTGGATCATTACCAAAAACTTGTGTAGGCCCAATTTTGGTAACAAAAACTTCATACCATGGTTGGTGTTGTGATCATTTCGAGGAGAATAACCAAACTAGAATGGTGGAGGGTTATTTTACAATTGTTAAGCTAAAAAGTTGGCCAATTGCCTAGTGGTTTGTTGTAATTGATCTCAAAATCTATTCAAGTCCCTTATAATCCCTATGAGGTCCCCTTTAACCACATAGAGATCATCTTTATGCACCATGCCTTAAGAATTTGACTTAAGTTGTTGAACTATCTATGAAATACTTAGATTATAAGTTTCTGACTCCATGTCATCTTTTTGAGGATTTTTAAGAGTTTATTTCCCTTTACCAAAACCATGAGTGTTAGGCCCTACCATATACAAACCCTAGGAGGGTCATGACCTGAAAAATGTATTCATAGATGATATCATTGAAATCACCTCACCAAGATGAATCCAACTGCTAACGTGTACAAGGGTGAAAATTTTAAGCCTAAATAGTGTAATAGTAAAATATACCATTACAATCATCTTATAGAAATGAATCCAATGACTATTAATTTTTACAAGGTAAAAAAAATTCAAACTAAGAGAAACATAAATAGATCCATAACACCAATTGGAGAAAGAGCACAATACTTGAATATTATGACTGAGATACTTCAAGGGGGCAACCTCTACAACAATACAATAATAACATAATTCACAATATGATGATAAAATAATAACCACTAACTCCTATATATACTCTACTTATCCAAGATTATTCCATAGGATGACCATACTAATAACATATAGAAATGCAACAAGATAATATGAAGGTATGCAAGCCACAAGTTAGCCACACATACCCATAGATGCACTATAGTTTAATGATGTAACATACCTATTCATCACTTAATAGGAATATGTTGGTAAAAATTTGAGAAAATTCATAATGAAAAAGTGTAAGCCTTTTCCTACACCCATAGAGCAAAATATTAAATTAACATCAGAAGATACCATATATTTGGTAGATGCCATTAAATATATATAACTCATTATAAATCTCATCTCTATGGCCAAAACTAAACCAAATATTTATTTTGGTTTTTAATTTATATATTCATTTAAAAATCTAGATAAATTCATTGAGTAACAATAAAAAGAGTCCTTTGATATCTAAAAGGAGCACAAAATTTTGGGCTCAAATACTCCACAATAGGAGATCTCAAACTAGCTGGATATTTATATTTTGATATGCTAGTTACTTTTAATATGGGAAATGTACATTGGGTTTTATAATTAATTTGGAAACAATAATAATCAATTGGAAGTCAAAAAAGAAATCAATGCCATCAATTTTTTCTATAGAATCTAAATACATGGAAACTTTAAAGGAAACTAAATAAATTTTGTGGCTCAAAAGGATTCTTTCAGATTTATAGGAGCAATAGTTTTCATCAAAATCACTCATGGTTGACAACACATATGTAACTAAAATGGTGAATAATCTATTCTTTCATGACTTAACCAAGCACATCAACACAAACTTCCATTTAATTTGTCATTTTATGAAATATGGAAATACTACATTGTACTACTATGGAGTAACCAATAGACATCTTTATAAAATCACTTGAAAGATAAAAAATTGAAAAGTTCATAAGAATGAATGGTGTCACAATAATCCCTATGGATTAAGGGGGTTGTAATAGTATTTTACATAATGTTAATAATCTTAGGTGCATAGGTGTAAGAGAGATTTTGTCTCAAAGAAGTAGATGAATAGTAAGCTTAGAAGGTGAAGTGAATCATGGCTTGGCATATCTAGGATAGATAATATCTCAAATAATGGTAATGTATTTTATATAAATCCCAAAGGCTTGATTACTATCATTTAACCTAGAGGGATGCTAATATTATCCATGATGGGAGACTACCATAGAGTGTGGTCATTAAAATAAAGGCCATTTATGAACCCATCCCCAATCCATTTAAGGTAAGGTTTTACAATATCAAAGGCTTTCTAGATGCTTGCCACCAAAAAATATCCCTAAATTTTGAGAGGGGAAATATAGACACTAAAATTTGGTATTATACACTTGGTAATGTTAGTTTTGACCTACCCTCACCCTACATGACTTTTTATACATATTCACCATTCTCTCATAACTGCATGCTATCCACGGGTCCAATCCTTCCAATTTTTTTTCCTAACCTCAGGAACACCCCTAGTATATGCTAAGCTAGTAAAATATCATACTTTGATATCTCAAGATCACTAAATCAGTGTTCTTAACTCCTAAAAAAATGTCAAACTCAAATGGTACCATTTAAATATGAAGGTTTCATCTTCACCCCTTAATTTTCATATTTTAAAATAACATCACACATATGGGAAAACACATATACCTAACATGTCGATGGTAAGATAAATTACCCAAATGGTTTCATATAAATACAAATTAAGCCTAATCTTATTATCCATATGTAACTTATGTGGAAAACATATATACACATGTGCAAATTTAAAGGGACTACCCTATTCTTCCCAATTTCAAAATTAGACCAAAATAGAAAGTCTAAAACAAGTCCAAATCACCTCATAGTTACCCAAAGTTTCCATTTTCCAAGTGCTGAAAGATAGATACTAGGTTAAAAACATTTAACGAGTATAAATTACACACATACACCTAATATGGAGAACTACATGTGGTTTGACTTCCCTCTACATAGTATTAGGTATGTTGGAAATGTTCAAACATTCATGGGGGGTAGTCGTGGTCAGATAAACCAACATTTCCCCCCCTTTTACAAGATTATTTCTATAATTTGAAGTGTATTTAGGGTTTGAGCATGAAGGAGACTAATTTTTGGGTAGTGTGTATAGAATCAAACCTCAGAATCACACATAAATATGAAATAAAAATAGGATCATCTACCCATGTTAAAACATAATAGCAAAATATACATGGACATAACAATACAAGTGGGAATATATTATCCAAACACTACCAACCCAATGCTAATGGTATTATCTACATGTAGTCAAATATCCAAACCCTGATCTAAGTGTCATGAAGTCTAGTTTTTCCTCTTTTCTACCATATTCCACCTATCTTATTCTTGAACAATAAAATAATTATCCTATCCATTTTTTGTAATTTTTTATATTTAGTAAGTGCCATTATCAAAGCAATATAAACTTGTTATAGTCATATTCATACTTAATTGTCCTATCTTATAATCTAAATTATTACAATAGTTATATGCTTATTTGGGGTTAGGAATAAATTAAAATAGGATAAAACATATTTTTGAACATGGATATTGCTTTAAAATTTCCAAACTTTAGGTTTCCCTTATGGTTTGAGCTGTATATCTAGGTCTTTCATATTTCTTCCTTAGGGTTTCATTTTAAAAATTGATTTATAATTTCCCTTTATCCTCTATTTAAATTTATAATTTTTAAAATCTTTTTCACTAGGGTTTCACACTTATTATCCTATTAGGGTTTCCTTTAATAAGGTTATTCCTTGATTTAATGACATTTGGATCATAATACTATATTTTAAAAACACTCTAAGGTTTATGTTAGTCATATTGAGTGGATAAAAACATATTTTTATTCACCAAAATACTACATGGATCTTTCTAAATTTGCAATTTAATATTTTTAGTAAAATTATCCTAAAGGAAGAAGATATTTTAAAAATAATTTTGGGTTTTGGTTATATACCATTTTTATCAAAAACATATTTTTGTCTCCAAACATTCCTCACATTTTTCTTGGAGTGTTTGGTTCTTTATTTGACCATTACACTAGTTATTTATTAGAAATAGGATTTGTGTTTGTCTTTTTTTTCTATTAGGGTTTGGTAAATAAAAAATGAGTGACCAATCTAAAATCCTAGTAACTCTCATCATGTGGATCTCCTATCGTCTAGTTATTCCATGCCTTATCATTATGATAATGAATGGACTACTAGTAAAACTTATGTGATTAATGATGTTAATTATCTATATGAAGAATATGATTATGAAGTAAATGATTATGATTTTTTTTATGAGGAGGATTGGTACAATAGTGATGAATATAAGAATAAATTGAAAAAACTAATTTTGAAATAGAATAGCATATTTTCCCTACTTATTCTTTACATTCTTCTATTAATAATATAATAGAATAAGAGAAAATTAAACAAAACATAGATATGTGTGTTATTAACAGCTTAATTTCATATGTGAGTTAGTAAGATACATTTACTTATGACTTAAATCATATCACTCCACATAGGTCACTATGTGAATAATATCCATTTAGCACATGTAGTTTTCCATAGTGGTTTTCTAAAGTAATGTTTATTATTCGGTGCTATAAAAAATCAAGACATAAGATGTGCATGAAAACTGATGTTATTATTGTAAAATAATGTGATAGTATTTATGTTTTATCAAAATTGGGAAGGAATGAAATTATTAGATCTTAATTTTGACAAACTTATACATAAAATTAGATTATTAAGATGTGCCATAAATTAATTATTTCTAATTTGGAAAATTTTAAATATAGAAAGATTATAAAGGGGCAAATAACATTGAAAAATTACTTAGTTATAAATCCTATTATGTAAGACTATAAATTAGGAATAGGGCTTCACTTGACCCCTCAACAAGGTCATGCTAATTAGATAGGATAATCATTCATTTAGTCTATAATGAGTGCTAACATCTGATAGGGTTTTTTCCATTTATGAAAATATGGTTATTTGTACTATTTCTTATTGGTTATGTGTATGTGTTTTGTGGTGCACAATATTTTGTGGAAGCTCATGTAACCTTATTATTCACTTAAAAACCTAGTTTGGTAGATGATGATGAATAATATAATAAAATAGAAAAGCAACACCCCTTATTTTAAGAACTATTGACATATAAATACACCGAAGAGGGATCAAACTCCATGTAATTATCCCATGCTATAGTGGTGTGTGTGTGAAAAATTGGTGTAACACTAGATGTTGGTCAAATTAAAGTGTATTCAAGTACTTAAACCTTGACTTGTGACCTTTGAGGTGTATTTATATTTAGCCCAAGGATATTATGGATATGTGGACTCTAAATTGGCAATAATAGGTGTTTTCTATTCAATGTGTAGTTAGATGTTCTCGTGTTTTTCCTAGTATGAACCTCTTGTGTGAAAATTGGTTTGAAATATGGATTTATAGTGATATTTTAGGAAATTACTTGAATAGGGATTATGAAACATGAGGGATGACCTATTATGTGGGTTTAAATTTGAAAAATTATCCTTTATTTGGAAAGAAGGTGTGGCTGATATAATCAGACACTACTATCAATTGGGATCATCTTGAAGGAGCAGCCCTATTTAGGAAGTAAAGATAACTAAGTTGGAAGTGTGGATATTTTATGATGTTATGAATCATATAATTAAACACATGGATAATGAAAAATTAAATGTAATTGACCAACATAATATATTCATCACATCATTATATTTAAAAACATAGGTGGCAATTAATATATCAATTTGAAATATCAAAATGAAAGATTTTATGAAATGGATTGAACTAAAATATGAAAAAGAGGGATAATCATACAATGATAAAACATAAGTAAGAGTATTCCCATAGTGAACTATTTATGATGCATAGAATCTATAGAATGCTCATGACTAGTTTGAGTTTGAGAAAGTAGAGCATGTGTTCACTAAGATAATTATGACAAAATCATATGGGAGTGTAGTGCTTGACTATCTAATATACAAAATTTTTGTATCTATTAATTTTTTAGGCTTGAGATAATTTTTATCAACCCAATTTTCACCATTTGAAGGAGATTGTTCAATTTTTCTTCAAACTTGGACTAACATGGGAAAGGCTTAAAGGCTGTGGGTAACCTTATCATTAGACCAGACCTCTAGATTATGGGGCTAGCTCCCTAAGTGCATCTGTTTAGGCTTAGTTTACTAAAACCTACTACTTGGGTTAAAAAGGGATAGAAAGTGCATAAAATGAACCTAATATAGGGAGTGGTGATGCACCAATATTTCTTATCCATTCACTCAAATTGAGCTTAGATAACACTAATGGATATTGCATAGAATTGAATCACTATCTCTAATGGTTTCTAAGTAACATTGTTTTATGTAGAGGTTGATTTTGGATGAATATAGCATAAGGTAAATGAGAGGAGGGTTTGGTTTTAGGCTCTTATATTCAAATCTTCACTCTTAATCTCAACCATTAACACTGTAACATACTACATGACCTACAAAGATAACCTATTAGCATCTACGTGAAGGAATCAGACCTAAAGAGAGGAAATTACAACATTTATGCATATTATAAAATCATATAGACACTAGAAACTGATCATGGAAAATCTAGATCAATTTATTAACAATTCAATAGGTCTATAGAGTATAAATTAGGCAAAGTTTCCTCATATCCAAGTGAGGGATTCAGATCAAGGACTTAAGTCCTAAATATATAAAAAAGGGAAGAGAAAGAGGGGGAGAATGGAATGGAGTTATAGATGAGAGGTCATAAATGACCATAGTCCACTCATACATCAGTTTTATTAGTCATAATAGTCCTCTTTCAACTCTCTCCATGCATTGATGATCTTCATTGACCCCTTTAGTGTTGAGGTTAGGTGGTGGAGGCTGTAACTGACTTGTTTGAATTTCTAAAGAGTATGAAAATACCCAAAATGGGTTAATTACTTATCTCAAGGTAGTAACAAGATGCAGGTGGGGTGTAATTATCCTCTATAAGGCATTGAGCAACCGACTAGTCCTTGTACATATTGACCAAGATACGTAATTACACTCTTCTCTCATGATGACCATGGAGAGCACACTTGAATCATTCAATTAAGTCAATTACCATGTGTAATATCTTATATTGACCCTTATAATAGCCTATCTACACCATTATTTCATTCCTCTTGGTTGACCAAGTAGGTCCATTAGGCCTATTAGGCCTAATTGCTTGATTGTGTGTGTTTGGCTACCATGAAATCCTATATTAGACCTTAGGATAATATGAATTGGTGAATATTAGGTATAAATAAACATCATACATCATGTCATAATCATTTTTGAATATCTCACACTTGAAAACTTGCCAAACTAGGTGACTAGGTCACCCTCTCTTTCATATCTACAGACTGACTATTTAGAGGAGAGTTGTAGAGGCATTTTTATGTAGATTAGTAAGAATATGGTGTCTTATAAAGATTAAAATAGTGTCAAAACTCTTCCTCAAATTCTTGGTAAATTTTCAAACTTTCCTGTACCTTACTTTCTACTTAAATTCTTAGAAAAGTATAGTTTATTGACAATTTTATATAGTGTTTATACAACTAAATATCATGACCAGGGTATCCTCTGAGTTTAAAATACATTTTAGGTTTTTATCAAGTCATTCATGAGTGTTTGGTTTCCAAAATATTCACTTCTCCCAAGTTAGGTCTATAGTAGGTTTTAAGGAGGATTTTGGAGGTCTATCATCTTAATGATGGTTCATAAATATGAGACCTCCAATCCAAAAATTATGGTCATGAATTCTCAATCCATAGACCCCCCTATTAATTTTGAAATTATTTGGTTACCATGTATCTTGTGTGTGGATATATGAGAAAAAAATGGTGGACCTCGTACTCTTTGGAAGCTTTCTAGACATGTTAGTAGTCTTAGCATTTGTTAATAAAAGTGGGACCCTAAAACCAACTCTCTCCTCCATAGATTTAAAGTACATATAGGTGCACAACTTAACCTTGGTAATTTTACCTAAGTCCTTTTATGGTGATAGGTCTAAGAATTTGAAATGATGTCTCAAAGTGATTATTAAGGGATGTGTGACTTGAGGAAGGATCTATGACCAAATATGGCATTTCATTGCTTATCTCTATTTAAAATATTCTCCATAGGGCTTGATTCATCATCTCACACCTCATAATTATTCCATTTATTATTAGGAGATTCTAAGAGTGTCTCAAGTTTGATGGTGGAAATTGAGGCCTAGTCATGGATTTTAGGCCTAATAAGCCTAGGTTGAGTATCATAGCCTTGAATCCTCTAAAGATGGTCATTAATGTTTCCATTTATAACATATGGAACTCTTCCCCAATTTTTTCATCTCTTGTAACTACCTTTAGCTTCCCATACTGCCACTTGTCTCCATTAGCTCATGTGACTACCTGTAGATAACAGTGATAGTCTGAGTGTTTGATGGGAGTGTGTTAGGCCTGAGTGGCTTATTTAATTTTCCACTATGGATTTAATGGAGTTATGAAATCCCATTCAACATGATTTCAAGTCCTATAAACATACCCAGGGTCATGTTTTTTCCAATTATGTTCTTTTTGCATTCCCATCCTTTGGCATAGGGTTTATATACAATGAGGCTTATGTTACCCTTAGGCCAAAGTTTAGTGATCTCTTATTTAAATCAGAGGCTTTTAACACCTTGAAACATTTTTTACTCCATTTATATCATTCCTCAAGTGTTTCCAAACTCTTAGGGACTCTAAACATATGAGGATACCTTCAACTTAGTACAACCTATGTGTGAAAGTCCAGCACCTTGACTATATGTAAGAGGGTAGACTCTATTTGTGTGTGTGGCTTATTTCACTTACCAAGATTGATCACACATTTCATAATTGTATCATGTTGAAATAATTCATTTAGTCCTAAATATTCCTTAGTATAGGTTCATTCATACAAGTCCATACAAGTCCAATAAGATGCAAGTATGGATATTGTCTTGGATTTGATTATTGGTCTACTCCTCTACAATATATGATCCCCCTTTGTTTGAAACTATCCATACAAGTCTGTATAATTTGCAAGAAACACCTGAAAATCATTCTTTTTCTACATTTTTCCATGTTTTTAACCTTGAACTAAGATTTTAGGATTGAGGGAGGTAAAACACAAGCTAATTGACATTTTAAACTAAGTGGTATGGTAGGGGAGGCTAAAGAGTTGTGTTTTTACCATGTGTGGGACCCATTTGGCTAGTTGGAGGTGAATATGAGTCTTAAAAAGGTCTTTTATGATGTGAAATTCCTAGCCATGAATATATAATGAGAATGGGACATTTTCAAGACTTTTATAAATAATTAAACACTAGAAAATTACCCTTTCCAAGGTTTTATAGTGAAATGTATACTCTTATGAGGTATTTGAGGGGTATTTAATGGCTTTTAAGGGTGAATTAAGGCGTGAATTGGGATTAGATGAGTAAATCATGAATAATGACCTTAAACACGCTATTTTAGATCATGTCATTACTTTAAAAAATGTTTAGACACCCTTACATTCCATTGAAAAAGTATCCCCTTCTTGAAATGACTTAGACAAGTCTAAAACTACAAGGATTAGAAACCTCATTTTCTCCAAATTACCTTAATATTTGCTATATGACCTAAAAATTTATCAAACAGGGTTAAGACCATTCTTTGGACCTTAAAAAGCATTTGGAACTCTTTTCACTTACACAATGACCATCATGGGGACCTAGTACACATCACCAATAGGCCTCAAGATAGCCATGGCACATGGGTTCACAAGCATACTCCATGACATTCTCAATCAATGCTAAAAGACTTCCAGGAGACATTATTGAGATCATAACAAGATTGGACACTATTGATATGATTAGAGGGGTTCTCATCCAAGTTTTTGATGGTAGGGGTTGACATTTGGCCTATGAGGCCAAAATGTCAACATTTTTGGTTACTCATAGGGATTGACCAACCCGTTGGTTAAGAGAACCCACTCATTATTCATGAAAATAATGACTCTCACAAGACATCATAAATTGAAAGACCTTCTCTTAGACTACCAAATAAATGTCACTTAAGACACCTCTAGGACTACATAAAAAATAGGACACAATAATGACAACTAAAGAAACACACCTAACACCTAAGAAGCAAACAACTAAGATAACTAATAACAAACTTGTGCATAACACACTTATTGAAACATGACAACAAACTATTAGAACAAAATTAATTACAAAACACCTCACTTCTCTTATAGGATAAAAAGGGAAACTCCTTTAATCAAGTTGGCTCCATGAAGTTAGATTTCTACATGATGATTGAATTACAATCAGGTACTATCTATTGAATAAAGACTCCCACTTGTAGCCAAAGACAATGTCATGATCATGGCTCCTTAGGAGAGCTATTAGATCCTCTTGATCAACCCTCAGGTGCATGGATTGGCTAGGTGAGCCAAGAACCAAATCATAATCATTCCATATCTATCTACCTTGCATAAGCAATCTCATCTCTACCTTAGTCACATGTTCTTGATCAGGATGAGTAGTTTGAATCAAATCTTATGTTATGCTTAGAGAGTTACCTTCAAGGATAGATGGATCTTGTTTGATGGAGGTTTGAGGCCAACAAGGATAAATCCTACTCACCAAGAATGAGGAGGAATATGTAGGTGGAATAAGGAATTGGTAACCTTTTTTGAAAACATCAAACAAGTCTTTTTCAGATAGGGTAGCCTCTTCGACTGGCATATTCGGGGGGATACCTTCTTATTTGATGACATTATTGTATTCAACTTGGACCAGATCATAGTATGTTTCAATGAGAGAGTATCCTTCCCCTATGATGCTAAACAAATATCTTGATTGATCATTTGAAGTTCCTTCATCTTTGTTGGTTGGTCTATACTTTTTTTTTGTAAATGTTACAAGTTATTAAGGATTATCATGTTGAGGGGATGTTGTCATGTCATCAAGGAGGTCTTAAAATTTATCTTCTTTTTGATCATTTGATGTGTCCTCTTAAATTTAATCATACTCATGAATCTCATCCTCTTCTTCATATTTGAAGGATAAGTTGTGTTCTCCCTTACTAAGAGGTGTCATAATGATAAGCTCCTCTTCAAGCTCACCCAAGCCATAATCCTCAGTTGCCATCTTAATTTGATTTTATTTGCTCATGTCTTCAAGAATAAGCTCTTTTAAGGAGTGACATGGGCTATTATTAGAGTGAATTTAAGAGATAGGTAATTATGTCTCATTTCCTTCATTCAAATACGTATTCCCAAAAATCATCATCTCCTCCTTCTACACATTGCTTTGAATGGATTTCAATGAGGGAAATGCAGTAGAATCTTGAGGAGTGAGGGGTGGGGATTGGATGATCTCAGGCCTATTTTCCACTTTGACACTTGGGTTTATGCTTGAATATTTTATTTATTTCTAAGTTGGAAAGTTGGGTTTAAGAGCCTCTTACATTGTATGTATTATAGCATGGGGCATGAATGGAGGTGTCTTAAATTGAGATTGTGTTTCATTTTCATTTGATATTGACTGATGTAGATTCTCATCTATAAGTTAAATTTGCTTGTTTAGGTAGGATTTAAAACCATGATTTAATTTATTAAGGATATGCTCATGCTAATTAGTCCTCTTAATGCATACTTTTTCCTCTTTTAATTTCTCTTGGATAGATTTCCATGATGGAAAATTTGAGAAGGATTGTGAAGAACTTTGATGGATTTGACACTCGTTTGATTAAAAATTTTGAGGGGTGATGGGAATTTCAACATAAGATTGATATGGGATGGAGGAGGGGATATAATGTTGATGATGGTGAATCTTATATGCCTCATATACTGCTAATTATAGACACCTAAAATTAATGACCACTAGCCTTAAATCAAACTTTAGAATGATTTCTACTAACCATTTCAAATTAAGCATAGGAATCACCTAATGTCCCAAATTTTATTATGCATCATTCATCAAAGCTTATAATATAATTGAGGCATACCTAATTGGGGTATCATACCATATGTAATCATAGCCTTTCATGGATTCATCCCTAATTAACCTGTGGCATCTCAACAATCAATTTGACCTATAGACCTATTAAGTGGGGCACTTCCACACATAAATAAAATATTAAAATGATAAAATCCTAATCAGAATTAATTAACAAGATAAACAAAATTAAATTCCTAGTTAAATTATCCATGTGAAATTAATGAATAAATCACAAAAGGAAATTCAAAAATGTAAATGTCCTAGCTTTTCATAATTACCTTTACAGGTTGTCAAGCCTTTTGGAAAATATTCTAAAATGAGACCCATGCCTATTCATTGCAAATCATTATTACTTGACAATTATCAACTCTACTTGGGGTAGTATTGACTCACTTAGGTTAGGTTTGAGCCTATTCCAAGCCTTAACTCCACCTTGACTCACCTTAGGTTGGGGTTAGATCCATTTGATATAAATACAAGCCATTTCCTATTAAATTCCAAGCTTGGATATTGTAGAGTTATAATGTAAGTTTTATTGCATTAGATTCATATCAATATTTTTATAATGAAAAAATATTAAGCCAAGCTAAATGAAGCCAATACAGCCACCATGGTGCCAAGGAGAGAAGGAGATACACAAACTCCATTAACAAAGACTCTTTGAGCACAAACTAAGAAAGCCACTCAAAAATGCATATGGAGCTCTAAAGGAAGGTAAGAGATTTGATGTCTTTTGCATTTTAGTTATGATTACATTTGTATCTTATTCATTAAGTTCACCCTTAATATTTAGGCTTGTAAGTGTTAGTGTTAGTGTGCTTTTATCGAGTTTTGTTTACTTGGACTAACACTTTATTAACCTCCCTTCTTGGATTCCTATGATCACAAATGGCACACTCGGTGGGACATGAACCCCACAAAGTTGCTCTTAAAGAATTTTAGAACACTGACCTAATGATTTTCATGTCAAAATTTGATTTTTCTGACCAAAATAGGTGAACAAATCAAGCCAAGGGACATTTTTCTAGAAGTTGTCAGGATGCCCTATGTAAACATGATTTTGATCTAAGGACTACAATATCTCAACTCACATAATTACAATTTTACTTCTATTCTTGAATTTTTTCATATAATTATGGTTATGTTATAGATTATTTTTCTATCTATAGGATTTATTTGTGATATTGCAATATCATGACTCTACAATCACAATATCTTAATACTATGATTTTGTGAATTACGATATTGCTTAACCATCTACGATTTTGCCTCTAAACCGCTAGTGGTTAGGCTAAACCATTTCCAGTTAACTTAAAATATCATAACTCCTAGAGTTATGATTTTACCCTAGTATTTATGATTTTTTAACTAGAGTAGTGGTTTTGCATTTTATACTCTATTTTCTTGTAAATTGCATTATTACACTGACATTTATGGTTTTGCTCTATGTTTTAGAGTTTTGCACTTTGTAAACTTGAGAGATAAATTTGAGAAGTGATTTGTGCATTCATGAAAGTGATTATAAGCACAAGGACCCTCTAAAATTTTTTTAGGACCCAAAGGCCATAAGGAGACATTTAAAACCTTTCTCACTTGAAAAATTCACGTTTTAATTGGTGCTTTAATAATCTTTTTGTTTAAAGTCATTTTTTTCTTTGTCTAAGTTTTAAAAAAAACACATGCAAAGGGGCATAAAATTTCATTCATAATTCATTTTGGTGCAATAATTTTTTTTATCACCTTAGTTATATATCTCATAAGAGTTTTTTGTTTTATGTTGTTTTGATTGAAACTTGTTTTTTTCTAACAAATGAAGGATGCATGTATGCTCTCCCCCTGTCCCCTTTAGGGAACTTAGGTGACCAAAATCACTTTTTACTTAGAATTGTGCCTTTTTTGAAGGCATGATAAGAATTTTTTTGAGTCCCTCCCAAAAACCTATATGGTTTGGGTAATTTAAACAAAACCTATAAAGTCTTTTCACTTGGTCATTTACTTTGTGTAACTTGGCTTGTGAGTGAGAGTTCATAGCCTCCTCACAAGTTCTTTAGGGAAGATTTTACCTAGGGTTTCATCTATTAGAATTATTTAAACCATAATCCATGGTGAGGTATATAAATTAGGGCATGTATCTATTATTTCCAAGGGGTTAAGCAGATAACGTCTCTAATCATAACAAAAACCCAAGTCAAGTATAGTTAACTAAGGGATTCCACTAAGTAGTACATGGATGGAATTGCTATGCAAAGGAATAGACCCTTGAATATTAAGTTAGTTGGTATGAATACAATTGAAGTTAGGAATCTCTAGTGTTAATCATAATTGGGACCATCTAGATGATCAAAAATTTAAGTTTTAGAATAACCCCACTTACCACAGACATATTATTGATGCAAAGCGAGTAGCTCAAAGTTCCACACTATATAATTTATTGGGAAAAGGGGGTGTAAAAACCCTACTACTTCATGCACTTTTAATTTTGGATTAAAACTTAAAATCCTTCCAAGAGCATGTATATAGATGAAATTCAATGATACGATGCAACCTTGTCATTTTTAGGGCTTTAGACATTATACTTAGTTGTATTTTGTCTTTTACTTTACTTGTTTGGTATTTTTGGAGTCTAAAACCATTTGTTTGTTTATCCCATGTCAAAATGAGTTTTGTGTCCACATCACTCCATTATTTGAGGAGGTTTTATGCCATCCATTTGACACCATACTTTTTCTTTAGTATTTTGTTAAAATCTTTGTGTGTGTGTCAATTGATTGGAAAGAGTAACATTACGTTGCTCAATCCATTTCACATTTTGTGCCTTGGAGTCTTGAAACAAACCATAGATAATACCTTTAGAGCATGATAACACAACTACATTGCTTGATTCATTTCATATACTTTTTTTTCTTAGAGTCCAAATTTTTAACCAATCCATATGTGCCTTTTGGGTTTTTTGTCTAGTACCATTATGCCATTCACATTTATCTAGCTTATTGATCAAATAAGCCTAGTTTTCTTAAGTTGATTTTTTAATTACCCTTGAAAAGTTAAAATTTAGACATTGATTTCTATTTATGCCTTGTCTAATTTAGGCTTATACATCGATCTTTTTCTTTTAGGTTGTGTAACTTAGGTTAATTATTTACCTAATTTCAAAAACTATTATTTGTGCCTTAATTTGGGATAAAATAGTCTATCTCCAAATGCCTTTTATTTTTTTCCTTATATCAAATTGACCAATTTCATGTCTAAAGTTGAATGCCTAATTTATGTCAAAGTGTTTCAGATTTCTTAGATTAAATATATCACCTTGTTTTTATGTCTAGCTTTTGCATTTATTTTTCCAAAAGTCCTAGTACATGACTTTGTTTGAACCTAGATTTTGACATCGTGTTTGGCTAAAATACCTAACAACCTTTATTTTATTTGATTAGACTTGTTTGTAACATTTTGAACCTAGAATTTGGAATTTTTAATTTAGTTCATCCACTTGACCTTTTTATGTGAGACATTTAACATTAGAAATTTGATGTTAGACTATTTTATACTAAGTTTTACCATTAAATCCTTTTCAGAGATACAACTCCATCTCTTTAACCAAGTTATACCAAGTTTGAATCATTTGTCTTTTTAGACATTATTTCAATGTTTGTAGAACTCTAACCCCTTTTATTGTAAAGTATTAATCATTGATTCAACCATGTCTCACTATACTTATAGTGGCATCATGTATAATCTAGGGTATAGTAATGTGGTTTCACAAGAAGACTTTGTTCAAGACCCCTATGGAGATGATGTCATTTATGAGATGGATCCTTATCCACCTTACAACACTCAAATGGGGGAATAAATCTAAGATACTTTGGCCCACTATTTAATCAATATGCCTTCATACTTAGAGCATGACCAAAATAAAATGATACAATACCTAGCTAGCAAACCCTGAGTTTCAAAACAAGTCCAACAATAACTATACTACATTACAATGTCACCAACCTATGACCCTTATTTGTTTGATCATCATTTACTTACAAATAAGGATGAATCCTTAATCAGGTAGGGGTTAAGTTTCTAGTAGACTTTCCCCATGAAAATTTTCCAAGTGTAATAAGATGGGCTTACAACATGCCTTATAATAAAATCATTGAACATGCCTCTTCTATCAATCCTCAAGCTATAATGTCAATGCCATATCAGGACTCTTGTATGCTTGTCACCAAAAAAGGCCTCATAGAGGACCAATTTCTATAGATGCATACAACATACCAAACCTATATAGACTTAGCATGTAACTTCGACACCATGACCATGTCAAATATTCCTCTTATTATGTTAGCTCCTTCAACAAGAGTTTTAATCAATTTGATAGGCTAATAAAATTAGGGTATAAACCCATTCACATGAAACACTTTAGTTAGAGACACGTTTATTCCCCAACTATCAAATATATATCTTCTTATTTTACACAAAATAGTGATCCAAACATAGTGGACAATACACAATTATTATCCAATCTAAACCAAAGTGGTATAAATGCACAAACAAGTATTCCACAATAAAACATGCCTCTAGTTAGCACCAAAATTGGTTCACAAACATAGGGGGTAGAAATTTATACCTCCCATCCATAAATAACTACCTCTAATCCTCCACTAGCTACTTCTAACACACAAAAACAAGGTTTAAGTAGTCAAGCAATGATTGATGCCATGCCTCAACAAAATGTGATGAATCTTACAATACCAAAATAGGTGATTACTAATATTCCACAAAAATATTCATAATATAACATACCATTGCAATAGATTAAAAACATTCTTCCACCTCAATAGGGAGCAACTAATGTTCCACCTTGCTAGGTAGTGATGAACATACCTCTTCAGTCACAGACCAACATACCAATACAATCATAAATGATGTCTAATCAATAGTGTAAAAATATTTGTCAAAAATAAATATTGAACCTTAAACATGCATCTACTTCCCAACAAGGATCCGTACAACCAAGTGGTTCTAATTTTCCATAAGTACCAATTAGGCAATAATTGCCTTTTGTTCCTCATGTGCCAAAAAATCAATGATAGGGAATTGTTTCACAAATTCACCTTAATTAGTTAGGTTTTATTAGTTGGTAACAAGTACCTAATCAACCTCAATAGGAATAATAATTCACTCCCATCTGTATCCCTCCATCTTAGCCATAATTTCCCTAAAACTAGGCTCATATAACAATTCTTAACCAGAATATTATACTGTAATGCATGTTATTATAATAATCACATCCTAATCTATGAATGCATATTTTTGGTCAATACCTGAACCAAACCAACATTCTATAGCAAACCATGGATCCACTATATCCCAGTCAAAGTAATCCACTTTTAAACACCCACCCTCCACCTTAGACCAATATTCCCTCTAGTTTCCTATCCCAAGAACTATAATAAATGAAGGATGTAATTTTTTCCATCCAATCTAGGAAATAGATCAAAAAAGTTTAAGTTGGATGACATGTGTTCCTACCCTTTCAACATGGAGTATTTTTAGATACCATTTCCTCGAGGGTGTGAACCACCAAAATTCAATAAATATAAGGGGAAAGGAAACCCTAAGGCATACTTAACCAAATTCTTATTTTCTTGTCAACCAGTGGCCTAAAGTGACATATACCTCCTATTATTATTATTATTATTATTATTATTATTATTATTATTATTATTATTATTATTATTATTATTATTATTATTATTATTATTCCTAAAGGGTCTATCAAGACAAGCATTGGAGTGGTTTTTAAAATTGCCCAAAAATTTAGTTTCTAATTTTGATGATCTTTCAAAAAAGTTTGTGTAACACTTCTCTTAAAATATCGAGCATGATATTTTATTGGTAGATTTGATGTAAGCTAAACAAAAGTCTGGTGAATGTTTTGTGAATTATCTAAAATAATGGAGAGTACTTGCCAATCAATTCACCCATAATTTTCTAGACAAATAATTGGTCATCATTATGTTTACCAAGAATTTACATAGTGAGATATCTTACCATCTGGAACTATAGTGTGCATATCCAAATGGCTTTACATAGTGTGCATATCTTACATAGTTGCATTGGTCTAGGCTACTATACTTTTTACATTTGATGAAGAGGTTATTGGTTAGGAATAATTTTCATATGCAGAGTAAGCTAAGTAGATGGTATTTACACCATTTGGATATGTTTCAACTATTAGCCTAGACCAATGCAACAAATGTAGCAACCTTTGTCTTTATAAACCCCTCCTCTAAGGAGAACTATGCCTACTCATCTTGTATTTAGTGACCTTGAAGAACCCATTAAATCCATGTTTCTCAAGCTCACTGATGCTAATTTGATTAGTTGGCATATTCCAAAACACTATTTAGAGGGCATTCCTTATCTAGATTGGTATTGACAAAATGAATGCTATGAGTGTCATTGGGTTAATGGACATAATTTATGATGTTGTGTGAAAATTAAACATTTTATTGAGAATATGTTGGAAAATGGAGAGATAACATTGGATAATGGAGCTTCCACATCTAATCATAACCTTGACATTTATAAAAACCTCTTTTCATAGCATAAAAACCAATAACAACAATAATGGCTAACATAACAATAACAACGGTATCAACAAGTGAGATAGAACTGATAAAATTAGTAGTAGTAAAACCAGTGTCAACCAAATAGAGAGAACCAAGGCTATAATGATTCTAATAAATAATAGACTTACAAATAGTTTTACATGAGTACAACAAGGTTATAGGCCATATTATGGGAGGTCATGTTTCTACGATTTCCATCAATCCAAGACCAAGTACCAATAAAAAAAGACCATTGTTAATAAATTATAACCAACCAACCCATGTTGGTGTTCCTACCTTAACTTGGGACCACACATAGGCATACCAATAAGCAATGATTACTAGTTTTGGACCTCATACCAATAACTCATTATTGACCCATGACCACACACAAGTGCACCAATAACTAAGACTTATCCTATATGGTCACCCACCATTATCAATTTCTAGAAATAATGGTCCTGTATCTAATCTTGATTATGTAATCACAAATCAGTGGTTAAAAATTACCATATTAGGTCCATATCCATCTACCACTTCATCCATCGAACCAATTGTTCTGATTAGGAACAAGCCATTTACCATTATGAAATAAGTGACATTTGATATTATGGAATAATTACAAAAGATGCCCACATAAATATCCATTTTAGGTTTATTACATACATCCACTATCCATAAGAACATCTTGATAGAGTTCCTTGGCCAACCTCAAGTTCGTAATGACATATCTCAAGATAAATTTCAAGATTTGGTTAGACATATAACTCTAGGCCAATAATTAACCTTTGACCAAAGTAATATGTCATCCATTGTACATCAAAATTATCATAACGTGACAAAAAGTGAAATATGTTCCAATAGACAATGGATTAGGTTTAAATATTATGTCTCTAAAGTTAATTAAGCTTCTCAAGTACTCAACAACTAATCTCTAACTAGAAAATATCACCATCAAGGCTTATAATAATGAAGATCAAAAATCACAAGACACCATTTGCTTGTTAGTTATCATTGGGCCTTTGACCCACGATACACTATGTCATGTTTTAGACATTGATTTATCATATAATATGATTTTGGGTAGACCTTGGATACATGAAATCCATGCAATCCATTCAACATTGCACCAATGTTTTATGTTCTCCCATTCAGGTATGGAGATCTCCATTTACAAGGATTTGTAGCCATATGAACATTACAAGCATTTAGAGGATGAGTACCAAAGTTATAATTACCATTTTAGATTGAATCTTGTTTTTTAGGATAAAGGGAAAGAAATACTTGTTGGTTCACCAAAGGCTAATTTCATTGACCTGGATACCTTTGATTCATTTTCCCACATTACTTCCTAAAATGTCTAATCATTATACCATCTTGGATAATGGCTCAAGAGAATATTTGACCCATGATACATTCCATATTTCCAATATTCCATAGAAACCCAAGTCTTATGGAAGACCTAAAGCCAAACCACCTTACATGGAATGGCAAAGAAAAGGCAAAGGCAAAATACATAGTCTAACACCTATCATTTTCATATCAGCCACTAGCCAAGAATACTACCCTATTGCAGATGATGAATCTTGGTTATATAATGACACCCTAGCTGACTATTACTAAATTCCAAGTATCCCATTTTAAAAAAAAATCATGGAGAAGCATTTTGATGAAGGAATAGGCATTGCACTAAATCAAGAGGGTCCACTTGAGCCAATTTCTACCTCTCGATACAAAAGAATAAATAATATTGGATTTAAATGACTTGAGGGTGACCCTAAGTACCTTATTCATGTTCTAATGCTAATGACTAGTGATGGTGATGTTGATAACAAAGTAGAATTTGATCATAGGCCTTTCAATGACCTAGCCAATACCAATTTGTTTGATACCAATGCTACTTGTACCCTTCAACTAGTTATTTGAAATAATCCACTTCCTTTATATTATCCTCAAATTATACATTGAGACCAATAAAAATCAATAGTGTCAGTTGATGAGTTCCAAGATGATGAGGCCTTATATAATTTTTTAGGCCTAAGGGACAATGTTCCATTTGGAGACCACAACTAAGGGTTCTTAATCAAGTTGGATTTGGTAGCTTAATTTGGAAAACAGGTGAACACACTTAGCCATAAATAATTAAATAAAACATTAAGGTCCCAAAGTGAAAACATCTTTGAGGTGCTTTTAGACTAGGGAAATAGTAAAGAGAAGGGCCATTCTAATGGTGAAAACCTATTCTAGGCACCATTAGATGGGGGTATTAAACTTTATTCAAGCATAACTCATGAGATCACCAATAATGAGCTTTCCTATAGGTCCAAGTTCAATTCTTAAGAATAGTAAGCTTTTGATCAAATCATCAAAAATTTCCTAACACTATTTTTCACATGACCATCATTACCATTATGGGATTCTGATTCATCATGCTTAGGAGAAATTGAAGAGCTAGTCTCAACAGAGGACTCTACTATTGCAAACTTATTTAAATCTTTTCCAACCATTTTGGAAGATGGTTCAAGTCTTCTTGTGGAGGATACTATAAAATTTAAGATCAAGACTCTAGATGACCCAAAATGGATCAAATTAGGCACATCACTCACTAAGGAGGAACATGAAGTCTTTATAACTTTTTTGAGGGAATTTGTTGATATATTTTTTTGGGCCTATTTTGATATGCCAGGTTTAGACTCCACCTTGGTTGTATACCACCTTGTGATCCACCTTGATGCCAAACCTATAAAATAAAAATTATGTAAGATGCATCCTCACATTACTATATTAGTGAAGAAAGAGTTAGAAAATTTCTTGGAAGTAGGATGTATTTGATCGATTAACTACTCAAAGTGGATCTCAAATGTTATACCAGTCAACAAAAATCTAGAAGGAATCATAATATGCACTTATATTAGAGACATAAATAAGGCCTTCCCAAAGGATGACTTTCCTCTACCAAACATTTTCATGATAGTGGAATCCACAACATGTTATTAAATGCTTTCACTGATGGATGGATTTTTAGGGTACAACCAGATCTGAATTGTGCTAGAAGACCAACATAAAATAGAATTCACCACTTCATGGGGAACATTATATTATCAATTTATGCCATTTGGTCTTAAAAATTCTATGTCCATGTACCAAATATCCATGACTATCATATTTCATAATATTATGCATGACATTATTGAAGACTATGTTGACAACATTCAAGGTAAATCAAAGACTAGGGCTGATCATCTAGTAGCACTATGAAGGATATTTGAAAGACTAAGTGAAAAAAAGGTTTGAATCAATCCTAATAAGTGTGTTTTTGTAGTTACTTCAGGTAAATTGCTTGGTTTCATTATTTATCACATAGGTATAAAGTTGATCCATTCAAGGTCCAAGCAATAACTCAAATTCCACCACTAACCACATTAAAGCAACTCCATAGTTTACAGAGCAAGATCTAGTCTATTAGATGCTTCACATCTCAGTTGGATGATAAGTGCCATCATTTTACACATTTTTTAAATAAGGGTGTCATAATCCATTGGGTTGATAAGTTCTAGAGAGCTTTCCAACAACTGAAGGACTATCTGGAAAATCCACATGTTTTATTACTACCAATGTTAAGAAAGCCATTCTTATTATACCTATCAACTACAGACAAAGCCATCGGAGCACTTCTATTTAAACATGATGATAATGGAAAAGAGCATGCCATATACTATTTAAACCATACACTAGTCACGTATGAGCAATATTATATGCCCATTAAAAAAGCTTGTTTATCTATGGTCTTCATAGTTCAAAAATTGTGACATTACATATTAAACAACAAGACCATGGTTATTTAATAATTACTCAAGTATATACTATCCAAAATATATTTACATGATTTCATGGCCAAATAGATCATGTTATTGAGTGAGTTTGAGATAGCATACATCAACTAGAATTCCATCAAGGGACAAATTCGTATAGATCAGTTTGTTGAAATGCTCCTTGTATATATAAAACTTTTAAAATTCCAATTCCTAGATGAGTCCATTATGTTCATCATTGACCCAACCCTTGATGATCATCACTAGAATATATATTTTGATGGATCATTCATAGCACATGGATCAGGGGCAAGCCTTTTATTCATTACACCATAGGGGGATCTAATCCCTAAGTCATTTAGGAGAAATTTTGCTTGTACCAATAACATTGCCGAATATGAAGCACTCATTATAGGAATATAAAAAGAATTAAAATGGAAAATAAAAAATCTAAAGGTTTATGGTGATTCATTATTAATCATTAACCAAGTTACATACCACTTTTAGACCAAGGATGGCAAACTAGTCCCATACAAGTCCATGGTCAACACTCTCAAATAGTAGATTATTTATGTATAGTTTGAATATATACCAAGAGCTAGTAACATAATAGTAGATGCCATGGCCATCATTATATCCCTAATTCATCATATCGACATGACCAAAGAATATCAATTTCTTATTAAAAATTTATTAGTGCCATCTTATGAACCTTTAACTATCATAACGATATGTGATATTGTTGGTCCCAGATCTATATTGTATTCAAACCTTTACACTTATTTTCATGAACAAATCATGCTACCATACCTATCTTATAAATAATCTAAAGCATTTATCTACCATGTTACACATTATACCTTACTTAGACCAACCCTATATTGTCATAGTTTTGCAGGAAATCTACTTCATTGTTTAAATTTAGTAGAGTCTATATTAACATTATGGGAATTTCATGGAGTATGTGGAGCCCATACCAATGGGGCCATCATATCCAAAAATATTTTTTGTATCAAGTACTATTGGCCAATGATGGATGAAAATGAAACTATGCATGTGAAAAAGTGAGATAAATGTGAAAGGTATGCCGATTTGATTGATGCCTTAGCCAAAAATTTGAAACCAATGATTATACCATGGCCATTTTCTACATGGGGCCTTAATATCATTTGAAAGATAAAACCCACTTGATCTGACGACCATAAACACATTCTTATCACCATTGAATACTTCACTAAGTGGGTTAAAGGTATACCCCTCACTTACATGACTCAAAAGCAAATTTCCAAATTCATTTTAAACAATCTCATTTTCCATTATGGTATCCCTTTAGATATTATACCTAATAATGGTGACTCATTCAAAAAAAATGATGTCAAATCACTATGTGCCAAATACAAAATTACTCAACATTTTTCCATGGCATATTACCCTCAAGATAAAGGCCAAATCAAGGCATATAATAAAAAAATTATCAACATCCTCAAAATTATTGTTAATAATGCCAACCACAATTTTCATCTCCAAATATTTTATGCCCTTGGGGCATACTGTACTAATCATCATACACCAACAAGAACCACTCCATATTCACTTGTTTATGGAATTGATGTCATTCTTCCCATTGAGGTCAAGTTACCTTCTTTTCACATCTCTTTGAAGCATTTATTTAATAAATAAGAATATTGAGTATCTCACTTTTAATAACTAAAGTTTCTTGGTGATAAATGCATGACCACCATTAACAACTTGCAAGCATACAAGAACCAACTTTGTAGACACTAAAATCAACATGTCAAACATAGAGAATTTGAGCTTGGTGATCTTTTACTTAAATAAAACCAATAGAGTACCATGGTTGAGAAGAAACACAAAGGTAAGTTCTAACCTAACTAGATAGGACCTTTCATCATTATGCTAGATCATACAAGCTCACTACACTAGATGAGGATGAACTTGATGAGCCAATGAACATTATACACCTCAAGTATTACTTCCCTTGAGAGACCCAATGTATTGTCTATGAGGCCAATTTATATTGTACCATAATATCAACTTTCTTCTTTGTACCATACTATTATCTCATGAACCATTCTACCATACCTTTCCTATCAACCGAGTTGTTTTCACTCTCCCTACTTAGCCTATTGACCTTGGTTCTATTCTATTGGTTCCACAATTGCTTTTAGCATGAAGATTCAGATCTAGTTTAAGAAGTTGTTTTAATATTCTAGATAGAGGTAATATTTTTAGAGTATTATCATAGTGGTTTGGTAGTTTCATACTTCATTTCTTGTTTCATTATAAACCACATAAGCCTGGTTATAAACACATTTGCGCAAATCAATGTCTCACCATCATGCTACTACTTATAATCACCTGTGAGGAAATTAATATCATTGACCTGTATCATTGTTTCATTATTATAACTACCTGTGGGAAAATTAGTGGTAAAAATGGTTTATCATGCCTTAAAAATACCATCTTGCCATTCTTATGCTATAATGTGCCATTTTCCAACTTTTCCTATTTTGTTTGAATTGGATGCTACCTAGTTAGATTCCTCCACTAGAAGGTGGAACTATAGTGATTTGAGGTCCCATCCTGGGACTATGTAGGTAGCACTTAATTTATGTTGAGTTTAGCTCAGTCACTCCTAACCCATGCTCTCACCATTTTGTAAGAACAATCTTCTATGTTTAAATGCTCTGGTCATTTTGTGAGCAACCTCACCCACACTCTCTCCTTTTTATGAGAAATATTTAAGTTTGAAATCTCTCATCATTTTATAAACAACCTAAGCCATGATTTCACCATTTTGATAGCAATATTTAAGTTTCAATGCTCTTTCCATTCTATGAGTTTAGACTGTATAGTATCTCTTAATCCTTGATTGAGATAAGATACTCTAAAAATTCCAAAAATATTTGTAAAATAGATCTAAAAAATCCAAAATAATGACCATTAAAAACCTCTTTTACCTTAAATATTATACAATCCCTAACTACTTTATAAGCATATACTTGTAATTTAGTTTCCCCATCATTCTTGGCCTTACATTTCACACTCTTACCATTTTAAGATCCCATTCCCATACTCTTTTATCACATCCATCATGTTTTTCTTCTTATTTTTATTCTATCCCATACCCTAGGAGAACTACATTTGGCCTAAATTTTTTTTTGGATATTTCATCCATGAAACTATGTAGGTAGCATCTGTAGACACCTAAAACTTGCCAGCAATGACCTCCAACCAAGCTTTTGACCAATTTCTATCAGAATACATAATTTGGCCTAAAAACACTCAAATGAATTAAATGGTTCTAATTTTTCATATACAAGTGTCAATTTTCACCTGTGTATCCCTAAATGGGTAAATATATTTTATGAGGCAACTAACTTTGATGAGATCATTTCGAGTCAAAATGATATTTTTGTACCTAATGCTCTAGATTGCTCTTTTATACCAAAATTATTCCATGAGACATGTGCCTTTTTTTATTTTGTGTTGGCAACATACTAAAGAGGATAATGGATCCAACATATCAAGCATTGCATCCTAATTCTAATCTAATCAAAATTTGAGCCAATAATATGACATTTTGACCAGTTTGATTAATTTGTGCACCAATTGTCAAGATTTACACCAAAATTGATAAATCATGTTTAAGGCTAATTAATTTGAATCAAGAGCTTAAGTTAATTTTCCATGGAAATTGATATTGATTATATATATCATCATATGACATCATTTCTTAGGAAGGCATCCCTAGGCCATAAATGCATAAAATATCTTATTAAGCCCTCATATGCCTCTTTAACGCCTCTCTATCCCAAATATTTATGAGGACATTTATTGATTTTAGCCTCAAAAATTAAATGGATTCTTAGCCAAAAATCTTCATCTTGAGATGGATGGTTTAGGTTCATTTTGATCATTTTTAAAAATCTATAAATAGAAGGCTTGCCTATTGAATTTAAGCTCTTTTGATGTAAAGTTATAATGCTAAAAAACTCTCTCAATCCTTTGATCTAATGTTATCATGCCCAATTATCGAGCCAAGCCAAATCCATCAAAATCCAATGGTTTCAAGGATAAGAGGAGATATCCAAACCTCCTTTTATGAAGGCTCATTGAGCATAATTTGAGCAAGCCACTTCAACAAACCATTTGGAGCATCCAAGGAAGGTGAAAGAACATTTGTCTTTTACATTATAGTTGTCTTTTCCATTTAGTTTTGTTATTATTCTCCCCCCTTGAGATAGGATTAAGGTGTTATTTATTAGTGTACTATTTTGGATTTTGATTTCATACACTAACACCACACTATTATCCCCTTATTACAATCTTATGATTACAAATGGCATGCCCAATGGGACCGAGCCTCACAAATCTAATCAAAGAGCACCTAAGAAACCTATTAACCATTTTCATGTAGGATCTTGGAGTGTGGGAGTAAAGAGAGTGAAAAAATGGATCAAAAAGACGTTTTCCTAGAAGTCATAGTTTTATCATTGTGGAGTTATGATATTGTCCTTTGGACTACGATCTTGAAATTGACATAGTCATAGTTTTGTCATTTCAGTCATGATATTGCATCTTAACTGTGTTTTTAGAATAACATTGTCTATGTCTATATATCTAATAGATATATTGAAATACCACTACTTGCTAGTAGTTATATTGAAATACCATGATTCATAAGTCATGATATTACGACACCATGACTTGACAATCATGATACTATAATGCCATGACTTGATAGTCATGATATTGTAGGTTTAAGTCATGATATTTTGGTAATGGTTAAGAGACAATATTTTTAGTATCATAATGGTGATATTGCACTATGACTTGCATTATTTTAAATCTTAGTAGTGATATTTTTGATTTTTATTGATGAACTTGTGAGTAGTGATATTGCATTAATCAGTCATGGTTTTGCATAGTAGCAAGATTACACTGTCTAAACTTGAGAGCTCAAATTGCAAAGTTATTTATTTCATGTGGAAAAGTGATTCAAGGTTAAACAAAACTATAACTTTTTCCTTGTAGGGCCCATTTAAAAAGTGATTAAAACAAGCTTAATCTAGTCTTTTTTACTTCTTTTTAGGTGCTTAAAAAAGATTAAGAACATTCATTTTGGTGCTTAAGGAAACACTTAGATGTTTACTTGAATAGTTTGTAGTTATTCTTTACAAGTTTTTACAACTTAAATCTAAGAGGCTAAGGAACACCACCAAACCTTTCATTTAGTGATTGAAAATTTAACTCACTTCTAAGATTTTACAAGTTGTTTATTATTGTTTATGTAGATTAGATTTGTTTGAGCAAGAAGGAAGGTGTTTGTATATGCTCTCCCCCATCCCTTATAGAGAACTTGTGGGATCAAAAGTGCCATATTCATTGTAATGTGTCTTATTCCAAAGGCATAAAAGAGATTTTGTGAAGGCTCTCCCCAAGACCTGTATGGCTTGGGTGATATAGAAATAACCATAAAGCTCTTTTACTTAGTTTTTATTTCATTGCATCTTAGATTATGAGTGGTAATTCGTTACCTTCCATAAGTTCTATAAGGAAGCCTTGACCCAAGAATTCATCTCCCAGTATTGTCTTAAATCCATTTCCATGGGGGTATATAGATTGAGATCAACCCACTGGGATGGTGGTTTGAGCGGCTAATCCATTTCCTATTGTTGGTGACTAAGCTTGAGATGTTTGAGCATGTTTGACATCACACTACACTAATAAATCAATGGATGTAGTGGTTGTAAAAATGGTAATACCATTTTATAATAAGATATATTATATAGACCCAATTGACATGTTTCTTCTCTTTCATTTTGATGTGAAAGTCTTGTGTATCTGATCCATTTAGAAACATTAAAAAACTTGCTAGTTTAGTGAACCCCACTTTTCCATACCTTATCAGTTTAGGGCTTAAGATGATTTATTAGTTGATTTGTCTTTATTTTAGATTACTTGGTCTTGTTTGGAGTCAAAACTATTTAAAAAAAAAAGGGTTACATAACCAAACACATTGTCCACCATTTTCTTGAATAAAGAGGCATTATACTGCCCAAGTGAAAATCATCTTTTTCCTTGTTCAAAAATTTATCATAAACTTTGTGTCATATCTTCAATTTTGTTGTAGTTATGTTGTCCATTTGATTTTAGACCATTTTTCTAATTTTATTAAGTCCTTAATTGATAGTGTAAATTTGAAATTGCACTTTTATAAGTTTATAAAGTTGATTTGTTAAGTGGGTTCACCATTTATGCTAAATTTGAGGGAACTTATGTTCAATTTCCAATTTGAATTTAGGGCCATTTTTAGACTCATAATCATTATTATCATTTGGTAAGACTCAAGTCATCTTGCATATTTCTCACACTTTGAGTCCTAGTCTACCCTTTGTACTACATTTCCTATTTACCATTTTTCTTTGGTCTATTTGATATAAACACTTTTGCCTTAGAGATTTGTCAAACTTTTAATGTGTGTCTTTAGAGTTGAGGAGAGTAGTGTTACATTATTGAAATAATGCTAAACCATTTTGCCTTAGGGTCTTGAAGAAAACATTTTTCATATATTTTGAGCATTTTAGAATTGTTATGTTGCTCAAATTATTTCAAGACTTGTTTCATAGGCCTATTTGCATAGAGTCCATGTTTTTCCAAAATTCCAACCATTTTGAGTATACCTTTTGTGAGTCTTTGTATAGCGTGGTTACACCATTCAAATTTGTCTAGATTATTTATTAAAAGAATATAGTTTGTGGCATTATTTAGGAGAAAATAAAACTATCTTCACGTGCCTTTTTATTTATACCTCATACTTATTGATCAAGTTTATGTCCAAGAGTCAAATTCCTAGATTTTCTTCAAAAGTGTTTCAAATTGTTAGATTAAACATCTCATATTTGTTTCAAGTCTAGATTTTGATGTCATTTTGCCAAAATTCCTAACACGCACCTTTGTTTGAGCCTAGCTTTTGATGTTGTATTTAGCCAAAAGACCTAACAATTTTTTTCCCCTAGATTAGACTTATTTGGAACACTTTGATTCTATAATCTAGCATTTTGATTTTCAGTCCATCTACTTGACCTTTTTATGTGAGATGTGTAATGTTGGACATTTTAAATTAGATTATTTTATAACAAATCATTGCATCAATTTTTTTGGATATATATATATATATATATCCATCCTTTTGACTAAGACCAAGCTTGAACCTCTTTTTATACATCACTTTTTTAGAGTTTGTAGAACCTTATTCCTTTTGGTTGTGAAACATTTACTATGGATCCCAACATATCTTCCTACACTCGTAGTGGCCTCACATACAATCTAGGATTTAGTAATGTAGTCTCACAAGAAGACATGGTTTGAGACCCCTATGTAGATAATGTTGCTTATGAGATGGATCCTTATCCATCTTATGACACTCAAATAGGGGAATAAAACGTAGATCCATTAGATTATTATTTGCTTAACATGACTCCATACTTGGAGCAAGATCAAACACAAATGAAGTATTACTTAGTTATGATACCTATCATTGAAGAACCATTTCCTCAACAACTATACTATGTGACTACACCATCCATGTATGATCCTTACCTATTTGAGTGTCACTTATTACAAAATAAGGATAAGATCTTGGTTAGAGATATAGAAATAGGGGTTAAGTTTCTAGGAAACTTCCCCTATGAGAATTTGTTAAGTCTAGTAAGAATGCCTCACAACATACTATATAGTCAACATGATTTTTCTATCAACCCTCTAGCTCTAGTCCCAATGACATATCAGGATCCTAATATACTTGTCAAAGGAAAGGATCCCATGGAGGATCAATTTATATAGATGATTAAAACACACCAAACTTACTTGAACCTAGCACATAATTTTAATAAGATGAGCATGTCAAATAAGCCTCTCATAGATTTAGTTCCTTCAACATAAGTGTTAATAAAAATGGATGGTTAAGATAATCAGGGTATAGACCCATTTACACAAAACACTTTAGTCAACAACTTTTTTCATAACCCAATCATCACATAAATGTCTTCTACTTCTACGTAGAGTAGTGGATAAAATGTAGTGGATAATGTGCAAGCAACATCTATTCTAAACCAAAGTGGTGTAAGTACACAAACAACTAGTTTGAAAAAAAGTGTACCTTTAGTTAACACCATGAGTGGTTCTACAAATCAGGGAGTAGGAGTTTATATGTCCCAATCTTAACCTACTACTACCACTAATCCTAAACTAGATGCTTCTTCAAGCACTCAACTAATACGGTTAGGTAGCTATCCAATAACCAATGTCATGCCTCAAAAACAAAATGTGATGAATATTACTCCTCCATAATAGGTAAAGAGTATTTTTCTATAATAATAGGAACAATAAAACATACCAATGTATTATAGGTAAAACATATTACCACCTCAATAAGGAGAAACCAATGTTTCACCTTGCTAAGTAGTAGCAAACATACCTCTTTCCTTGTAGACTAATAGACCAATTAAAATCTAAATGATGTATAATCAAATGTGCGTAACTATTAGTAAATGAAAATTTTCAAATCTCCAACATGCATCCACTTCCCAACTAGGATCTGTGCAATAAATAGGTTCCCATGTTTGCCAAGTACCAATCAGGCCACTTTTTCCTTTTGTATAGAATGTGCCACTAGTTAAAACATAGGGTTTTGACTCACAAGAACCCCCTAAAAAACAAGGTTTGATTAATTATTAACATATCCATATTCAATCTCAATAGGCACAATATAGTTATATCCCTCCATCCCAACCTCAAAATCCTTAAAATCAAGGCTACATATCCAACCCTAACCAGAATATTACATAAGTAAAAATGCAATTTCAATAATTACATTCTAATCCACGTATGTATATTCCTGGTCCATTCCCCAACCAAACTAGCATACCTCAGCTAATACCTCCGTCATACCCTAATCAAATTGCTCCACTTGTGATTGCTCAACCATCTTCCCAGACCAATATTACACCTCAAACCAATGTTCCCTCTAGTTTCCTAGCCTATGAACTATAATAGATGAAGGATTCAATTATTTTCATCCAATTTAGGAAAAAACCAAAATGTTTAAGTTGGATGACATCTTTTCTTATCTATTTAACATAGAGTACTTTCAAATACCATTTCCTCTAGGATACAAACCACCACAATTTGACAAATACAAGGGGAAAAGTGATCCCAAAGATCATTTGACCAAGTTCTTTGTTGCATGTTATCTAGTGGCATATAAAAATATATACCTTTTATTTTTGTTCCCAAGGGGTCTAGTAGGAAAATCCTTGGAGTGGTTTTAAAAGTTTCTCAAGAACTCTATATCATATTTACATGATCTTTCAAACAATTTTGTGTAGCACTTTTCATATAATCTTGAGCATGAAATTTCATTGGTCGACTTAACATAAGCTAGGCAAAAGGATGATGAAATCTTTGAAATTTTTATACAGTGATGGAGAGCCCTTACAATTTTATTCACCCATAGTTTACTAAATAAATAATTAATTGTCATGTTTACCAAAAATCTGCACAGTGGATATCTTATCATCTAGAACTGTACCTTTAAAGAGATAATTGACAAAGGCTTTTTTGATTGAGTGATCCCTTATTAATGAAGGGATCACCAATATTACTTCATCAAATCAAAATCAAGGTACCAATCAAAGAAATGGATAGAACCAAAACCAATATTAAGTTCAAGTGCAAGCATCTCAATTAGCACATGCCAATAATAATGATAGACCAAAGAAATTCAACCATAATAAGAATGTTATCATAAATGGAGTAGCTAAATCATAGCATGTATAAATGGTACAAATGCCATTTTTTCATCGCATGAAACATATGCAAATTACTCCTAACCCATAACCTTTTTAGTAAATGTAGCAAGTGCCACAACCTAGGCCCATGCAACAAATACAACAACCTTTGCCATTATAAGCCCCTCTTTTAAGGAGAACAATGCATAATCACCATGTTTTTAATGACCTTAGATAACCTATTGAATATATATTTTTCAATCTCATTATCACTAATCTGATTAGATATCCTATATCAAAACATTATCTTGAGGGTATTCTTTATCATGATTGGTATTAGCAAAATGAATTTTATGAATATCATCGGGTTAATGGACATAATTTGCATTCTTGTGTCCAAATTAAACATTTAATTCTAAATATGTTGGAGAATGGGGAGATAAAATTGGATGGTGGTGCTTCCACCTCCAATTAGAACCTTATAATCTTTAAAAACACTTTTCCATAGCATAAAAACCAACTATAGAAATAACAATAGTAACAATAGCTAGTACAACATCAACAACAATAGTTTTAACAACCAAGGCCAAACCAATAGAATCAACAATATCACCAACATTAGAACCAATAGTGTTCAAACAATGGTAGAACCAAGGTTATAATGGAAACAAATAATAGCCCTACCATGTAGTTGCACATGACTACATTAGGGTTGTAGACCATATTGTATGAGGTAACATTAACACCATCTCCATCAATTTGAGACCAAATACCACTCAATAAAGACCTTTTCTAAATAATGCCAATCTACCAACTCACATTGATAATCCTTCCTTGACCTAGGACTATATAAAGGCATAACAAAAAGTAGGGATTACTCATTTTGGACCCTATACCAATAATTTGTCATTGCCTGATGACCATGCACAAGTGCACCAACAATCAAGACTTATTCTATCTAGTCCCCAACCATCACCATCATTTGTTAGCAATATTGGTCTTATATTTAATCCTAATTTTGAAATCATAACTTGAAGGTAAAAAATTACCATCCAAGGCCCATAACAATATGCCATTTTATCCATCACCCAACCAACCATTATACCTCATAATAATCCATTTAACACTTAACAAGAAAAGAAGTTTGACATTATGGAACAATTTGCAAAATATGCCCATAAAAATCTCCATTTTAGATTTATTTAGTATGTTAACAATCCACAATTTTTTTTGAATGAGTTCCTTAACCAATCCATTATTTCAAGTGACATATCCCCTGATAAATTTCAATCTTTGGTTGGAAACCTAGCTCTAGCTCAAAAATTCACATTCAACCAAAGTGATATGTCATCCTTTGGCCACTGAATAACAACCTCTTGTACATTAAAGTTATCATAAAGCAAAAAAAAGTGAAATGTGTATTTATAGACAATGGATTAGGTTTAAACATAGTGTCTTTAAAGCTCATAAATATTATTGGGTACACAATAGTATATCTTCAAGCATAAATGATAACCATCAAAGCCTATGACAATGAAGAATGAAAATTACAAGGCACCATCTATTTACCAGTTATCCTTGGGCCCTTGATCCATGATACACTTTTTCATGTGATATATCTTAATTTTTCATATAATATGATTTTAGGAAGACCTTGGTTACATGAAATTCATATAATCCCACCGATGTTGTACCAATGTATCAAGTTTTCCCATTCAAGGATGGAAGCTTATATATCAAAAGATTTACATCCATACGAGTATTGTAAACACCTAGAGGTTGATTTCAATAGATATAAATATTATTTTGAAATGAATCTAGTGGCTAAGTAGGATAAGGGAAAGGCAACACTTATTGATTTTCCAGAGGATAACTACATTGTGCCTAATACCCTTGATTCATTTTCCCACGTGCTTCTTCTTAATATATCCAATCATTATACCATCTTGCCTAATAGCCTAAGATATTATTTGACCCATGATACCTTTCATATTAAAAACCTTACATATAACCCAAATTCCTTTAGAAGACCTAAAACTAGTTCACTTCATCCATAATGGCTACAAATGGGCAAATGTAAAAATTATAGTTTAGGACCCATCATGTTTATACCAACATCTAGCCTAGAATAAGACCCTCTTAAAGGAGATTAATCATGGTTGTAAAATGATAAGTAGGTTGATTTTTAGAAGAATGAAAAGTATCCTATTCTTAATAGGACTGTGAAAAATCAAGACTATGAAGGATGAGGCCTTAGAGCAAATTAACAAGGAGCACTTGAGACACTTTCCATGACCAAACACAAAGGGCCCTATGGATTATGATTTAAACTACCTTGGGGTTACCCCATGTACCTTAATCATGCTCCATCACCATCAACTAGTGATGATGATTTTGGTAGTGAAGTAGAGTCTGATTATAGCCTTTTTGATGACCTAAATGAGACCAACTTGTTTAACCCTCATTCTATTTATACCCTTAGACCAATCATTCATCACAACCCACTACCATTGTATTATCACCAATTGATATATTGGGACCGCCAAGAGTCCAACATGTCAATTGATGAGTTTCAAAATGATTAGGCTTTCTATGATTTTCTAGGCCTTAGAGATAATGTTTTGTTGGAGGACCATAAATCAAGGTTCTCAATCAAGTTGGATCCTAAAGCCTATTTTGGAGAGTAGATGAACACCCTTAGCTAATAGAAAATAATTAAAACATTGAGGCCCCAAAGTAAAAACCTCTTTAAGGTGCTTTATGACTAGGGAAAAAGTAAAGAAAAAGGCTAGTCTAGTGGTGAAAACCTATTTCAAATGCCATTAGAAGGGGGTGTTCAACCTTCTTCAAACATAGCTTAGGAGACCACAAATGATGAACTTATTTGTGAATCCAAGTTTAATTTTGAAGAAAAAAAAGCCTTTGATAAAATCATTCAAAAGTTTCCAATAATTTTTGTTACATGGCCAAACGTCCCATTAGAGGACTCTAATTCATCATGCCTAGGGGAACTCAAAGATCTAGTCCTAATAAAGGACTCTAATATTACTAATCAGTTCAAATCATTTCCCACTATCCTCAAAGATGGTTAAACCCTTCTAGTGGAAGACATAATAGAGGTGAAAATTAGGTCCCAAAATGACCCAAAGTGGATCAAGTTAGGCATATCCCTTATTGAGAAGGAGCATGAAGTCCTGACATCCCTTTTGAGGAAATTTATTGACATATTTGCATGGGCATATTCTAGCATACCAATTTTGGACCCTACTTTGGTTTTGTACCACCTTGTGGTCAATCTTGATGACAAACGATTAAAATAAAAGTTGCATAAGATGCATCCTTGCATTTTTTTATTAGTGAATACAGATTTGGAAAAAATCTTTGAAGTAAGATGCATTTGATCAATTGACTATTCAGAGTGAATCTCCAATGTTGTGCTAGTCAGGAAAAAGCCAGAAGCAATCATAATCTATACTTATTTTTGTGATATAAACAAATATTTTCCCAAGGATGATTTTCCATTTCAAAAAATTGACATGATAGTCAAATCCATAGTAGGTTATGAAATGCTTTCATTAATGGATGGATTTTTAGGGTACAACCATATCAAGATAGCACCAAAAGACCAAAAAAATAATAGCAACCACCACTCCATGGGGAACATTATATTATCAAGATATGCTATTTGGTATTAAAAATGTAGGGGACACCTATCAAAGATAAATGACCATAATATTTCATGATATGATGCATGACATTGTTGAAGACTATGTCAATGACATTCTTGGAAAATCAAAGACTAGGGCCAATCATCTAGTAGTGCTACATAGAATATTTGAAAGACTATGTGAATACAAAGTTAGAATTAATCCTAAGAAGTGTGTCTTTGGATTCAAATCAAGAAAATTTCTTGGCTTCATTGTGTCTCATCAAGGCATTGAGTTGATCCAACCAAAGTCCACGTCATAACCAAGATGCCACCACTGACTAATTTGAAACAAATCATTGTTCGTAGGGTAAGATTCAGTCTATTCGATGCTTCATATCATAGTTGGCCAACAAATGCATCATTTTATATATATTATAAATAAGGGAGTCACATTTCACTGGGATGATCACTGCTAAATAGTTTTTTAGTAGCTAAAGGATTATCTAGAAAATCCACCTATTTTGTTGCCTCCTATGTCGAGAAAGCCATTCTTGTTATATCTATCAGCTACTAATAAGGCCCTGGGGTCACTTTTATCTTATCACTATGATAATGGAAAAGATCATGCAATATACTACTTAAGTTATACACTAGTTATGTATGAACATAATTATACACCCATAGAAAAAGATCATTTAGCCATGGTCTTTATAGCTCAAAAACTATGCCATTACATGTTAAATAATAAGACCATGGTTATTTATAAAGTATATCCCCTCAAGTATCTACTATCTAAAATAATTTTATAAGGCCATATAGCTAAATGGATCATTTTTATCAGTGAGTCTAACATTGAATATGTCAACTAAAAATCCATTAAGGGGCAATTTCTTGCATATCAACTTGCTGAAGCACCTCTTGTTGATACCAAATTGCTTACATTCCAATTTCCTAATAAATCCATAATGGACATCATTAACACACCTCTCAAGTATTAGCTGTAGAAGATATATTTTGATGGATCATTCATAGTACATGGATTGGGGGTAGGACTTTTATTTATTACACCATAGGGGGATTTAATCCCTAAATCATTCAGGATCAAATTTCCTTATACTAACAACATGGTCAAATATGAAGCACTTATTTCAGGCTTTGCCAAGTACTACAATGGAAAATATCTAATCTCAAGGTTTATGGTGATTCTCACTTAATCATCAATTAGGTTAGAGACCACTTTTAGGCTAAAGATGACAAGATAGTTCCATATAAGGACATGGTCAACACTCTCAAGTAGTAGATTACCAAAATTTAGTTTGACCATATACCAAGGGCAAGTAATAGAACCATGGATGTTATGGACACTATTGTATCTTTGATTCAACAAATTATCATGGCTAAAGAGTATCAGTTCCTTGTCAAGAATTTGTTAGCACCAACTCATGAAACTTCAACTATCATAATGATTTGTGATATTGTTGGTCCTATCTCTATCTGGTACTCATACCTTTACAACTACCTTCATGACTAAATTATACCACCTGAACTATCCCAAAATCAATCCAAATCCTTCATCCACTAAACTACTTGTTATAACTTACTTAGATCAACCCTTTACGACCATAGTTTTGATGGAACTTTGATTCATTGTTTAACTTCAATAAAATCTACACTAACATTATGGGGAGTTCATGAATAAGTATGTAGAGACCACAATAACAAGGTATTACTATCCAAAAGGCTCTTCCATACTGTTTATTATTAGCCCATGATGGATGAAGATGCAGTTGCATATGTAAAAAAGTGTGACAAATGTCAATAGCATGCCAATCTAATTCATGCCCTGACTAAGACTCTAAATCCATTATTGACACCATGGCCATTTACTACATAGGGCCTCGATCTCATTAGGAAGTATAATCCCACCTCATTTTACAGCCATAAACATATCCTTACAGCTTTGAGTAATTCATTAAGTGGGTTGAAGCTATACCCCTCACTTAAGTGATTAGAAAGCAATTTTTTAATTTCATCATCAACCATCTCATTTGATACTATGGTATCACTTATAGCATTATATCTAATAATGGAGGATCAATTAAGAAAAAGGATGTAAAGAATCTACGTAATAAATACAACATCACACAACATTTATCCATGACATATTACCCATAAGGTAATGGCCAGGCTAAAGCATAAAACAAAACTATTTTCAACATTCTCAAGAAGATTTTCATTGATGTTGATCATGATTAACACCTTTATATATTTTACACCCTTTGGGCATACTGTACCAATCACTGTACACCTACAAGAGACACTCTATATTCACTTATTTATGGTACTAAGGTCATTCTTTCCATTGAGATAAATTTACCTTCTCTACGTATCTCTTTTAAACATGTCCTAGATGATAATGACTATCGAGTAACTCACCTACAAGAGCTAGAGTTTTTTGATGAGAAACACATGGATGTGGTGAACAATCTCTAAGCTTATCAATACCAAATTTGAGGCCACTACAATTGACATGTGAAACATAGATAATTTGAAATTGGCGATCTTGTCCTTAAAGAGAACCAAAAGAATACCATGGCCAAAATGAAGCATAAAATCAAGTTCAAACCCAACTGGGTTGGTCTTTTCATCATTATAATAAACTATATAATAGGAGCATATAGACTTACCAAAATAGACATATAGAAACTTTATGAGAGAATGAACATTATCCACCTCAAGTGGTACTACACTTGAGTGACTTCGTGTACTATCTATAAGGGCCATTTTAAGTAGTGACATATTATCAATATTTTTTTATACTATACCATTTTACAATCCTATCATCTTACCAACCTATCACTTTTTCCTATCGACTATTTTTTTTATCATACCTTCCCCATCAACTATGTTATTTTATACCTCCTTACTCGGCCCTATGACTTTGGTTTAGCATGAAGAATCATCATTTTTAGCATGAAGAATCATATTAGTTTTATCAGTTGTTTTAAGAATTTTAGATAGAGGTAATATTTTGGAGTACTAGGATGGAAGTTGTGGAAATTACATCTTTCATTTCTTTTTCCCTCTTATCATCATGTTTGTTTATTTGAGCTCGATTATATCTGCCTACATGGGCAAATTAGTGTCTCACAAATCTTGCTACTAATTATAACCATCTATGGGAAAATTAGTATCATTGACCTATGTCATTATTTATTAGTTATAGCCTCCTATGGGAAAACTAGGGGTAATATTTATTTATCATGCCTTGATATACCAACTATCCATTTCCTATGTCATATTGTGCCATCATACCAACTGTGAATGTTTTGTTTGAATTGGTTGCTACATTAGCCAGATTCCTCTACTGTAAGGTGAAACTACAATGACTCGAGGTCTCATCTAGGGAATATATAGGAAGCACTCAATGATTGTTAAGGTCAGCTTAGTCACCCTAAGCCACACTCACTATTTTGTGAGAAACCTAAGTCACGCTCTTTCCATTTTGTTAGAAACCTAAGCCACACTCTCACCATTTTGTGAGCAACCTAAGCCATACTCTCATCATTTTGTAAGCAACTTATGCCATGCTTTCACTAGTTTACGAGAAACCTAATCCATGCTCTCATCATTTTGCATGCATCTTACACTCTACTCTCTTAGTTTTGTGATCTTGGACCATTTAGTGTCTCTTCATTCTCGACTGAGCTGAGATACTCAAAATTTCCAATTTTTTTTATAAAATCAATTTAGTAAAAACCAAGAACATTGACCACTTCTTTGCCTTAAGGATTATGTAAACCATTACTAAGTCACAAGTAAATCAATTATAACTTAGTTTCACTATCCTTTTTGGTCTTATATCCCATGCACTTACCATTTTGTGAGACCATTCCTATTATTCTATCAGATCCATCATGTTTTTTTCATCAGTTATCATTATCTTCCCATTTCCTAGGAAAACTACATTTGGCTTGAAGTTTTGTTGGATATTACATCCATGGAACTATGTAGGTAGCGTCCATTTGCCTAGCACATATGGAGATAAATCAGCCACCCCCTTTCTTTTCTTCTTTCCCCTATCATGTTTATTTATTAAATTATCATCTATTTTTTAGGGGAATTTTTTTCCATGTTGTTTGTACTAACATTAGGAATAACTATTATTTATTTCTTTGTTTTTTATTATTTGTGTGCCTGTTTGTTTGTTTTTGGCACTGTTACCTTGATTTAGTCTATGTACATTCATTGAGTGATTTCTTGTGCCCTTATAATTGAATCCATCCATATTCATATGTCTACATTGTCACCATGGTTTTTATTATTGGTGCATTATTTTTCCTTGAATATTAGATCTTAGGAGTTAATCCTTATTCATATTTTAGCCTAGTACTCATGGTGTTATATCATGATGCCTACCATATAATTCCACAACAAAAATTAGCTTCATGAAGTCTACTAAACAATGGTGGCATAAACATCTCCTTAGAATTGACACTAGCAACATCCCAATCATATCCCAAACAAAGTAATTAACCACAAAAAAATTTTAACCTTTGTTCATTCAGATGAGCATCTCCATAATCATAGGTTATTCCAATTCATCATTACCTTCTATGTCAAGTTATCATCATCAACTAATAATCATGTTTGCCATAATCAAGGTCCAATGATTATAACTGCCTATGGGTAAATAATTATACACCATCCTACCTCTATTTCTTAATGATTCTAACTACCTTTGGGAAAATAATTATGTTCTCACCAATTTTAGTTTATTTTTTCCCAAACAAGGGCATGTTTTTATCTTATTTGTCTATCCTAATTGGGAAAGCTCCATCTTCTTAATGATTACCACCACCTTTGAGCAAATCATTGTGTTATCATACCACATTGCCACTATCAGGGTACAATACTTATACTCACCTTTGGGAAAGACATTTTACATCATCCCACTTGCATTATTAGTGATTTTGAATACTTTTTAAAATTCATTATGTTCTCACCCCATCATCTTCATATGTTTGGTCCCCTCATTTTGCTTCTTTCTTTTCAAGGGACTGTTTGCTGACCTACTTGTGCCAACCATTCCCTTAAGGGGGAATCATATAGTTCATCCATTGTCATTGAAGTTTTATGCATGTAGGACCTTTTAATTATTTTATAAGATGTTACTATGCATATATCTTACAATTTATTCCCAAATAGGGGCAAATTGTAGACACCTAGAACTAGCCATAAATGACCTCCAACCAAGCTTTTGACCAATTTATATCAAAATGCACAATTTGGCCTAAATTCACTAAAACAAATTAAATGGTTTGAATTTTTCATATATAATTTCCAATTTTGTCTAATGTATCCCTAAATTGGGTAATACATTTTATGAGACAACTAATTTTAATAAGATCATTTCAAGTCAAAATGACATTTTTGCACTTGGGTGCTCTAGATTACTCTTTTCTACCAAAATTCTTACACAAGGAATGTGTATTTTTTATTTTATGATAGAAAAATCATAAATAGGATAATAGATCCAACACATATAACATCACATCCTAATTCTAACCCAGTCAAATTTTGAGCTAATAATATGACATTTTGACTAGTTTGATTAATTTGTGTACCAATTATCAAGATTTGCATCAAAATTGATAAATCATGTTTAAAGCTAATTAATTTTAATAAAGAGATTAAGTTAATTTTACATGAAATTTTTTGAATATTTCATTTATGGAAATTTATATTAAACATCTACATCATCATATGACATCATTTCTTAGGAAGGCATCCCTAGGCTATAAATGCATGCATAAAATATCTAATTAAGCTCTCCCATGCCTCTTTAATGCCTCTCTATCCAAAATATTTATGAGGGAATTTAATTATTTTAGCCTAAAAAATTTAATGGATTCTTATCCTCACATCTTAATCTTGATATGGATGATTCAGGTTCATTTTGATCATTTTCAAAAATATATAAATAAAAGGCCTTGCCTATTGAATTTTAAGCTCTTTTGGTGCAAAGTTATAATTATAAAAATATCTCTCAAGAAATTGATTTATTGTTATCATGACCAATTTTTTAGCCAATCCAAATCCATCATAATCCAATGGTGTCAAAGAGAAGAGGAGATATCCAAACCTCATTTGATGAAGATTCATTAAGCACAAGCCAAGCAAGCCACTTTAACAAACCATATGGATCTTCTAAGGAAGGTGAAAGAACATTTGTATTTTGAATTATAGTTGTGTTTTCCATTTAGTTTTGTTATTATTCCCCCCTAAAGATAGGCTTAATGTGTTATCTATTAGTGTGTTATTTTGGATTTTGATTTCATACACTAACACTATACTAATCTCCCCTTATTGCAATCCTATGTTTATAGCATCCATTTTCCTAGTACACCTAAAGACAAATCAACCACCCCCTTTATTTTATTTTGTTCCCACATTTTGTTTGTTTTCTTCATTATTTTTATCATCTAGGGGTAATGATCATTGTTTTGTTTATATTGTGTTGTTTGTACTAATATTGTGCTTAATTATTATTTATTTTTCTTTCATTTTGTTCTCTTTATTTTGTTTTATTTTTTTCTTCATTTTATTGGTGTTTTGTTTGCTTGTTAATTTGTTTGATTTTTTGTTGTGCCTTGATTCAATCTATGTGCATTCATTGGGTGATTCCTTGTGCATTATTGTTGAATCCATCCATATTCATATGTCCACATTATCACCATGGTTTTTATCATTGGTTCATTGTTTTTAATTGAGCATTGGATCAAGTGTCAGTCCATATACATATTTCAACCATGTTATCATGATTTTCTATCATTATTACTACCATCATGTGCTAAAACAAAAATAAACTTTGGGAGTCTACATAATAATGAGGCAATGGTATATCTCCTTGGAAGTAGAAACATTCTCAATCTAATCCACATCATATCCTACATAGAGTAATTAAGTAACAAAATAATTTTCCTCGTAGTTAGTTTAGATGAGCATCTCCCTACTCATAGGTTGACCAAATTCATCTTTTACCTCTATACCAATTTTTTTATCATATTCCACATCATGTCTTCCACTATCAGGGTACAATGATTATAACCACCTTTGGGTAAATCATTTTATATTGTCCCACTTGCATTACCAATGATTCTAATGATCTTTGGGAAGCTCATTATGTTTCTATATATTTTAAGGTTAATGATTATAACCACCTTTGGGAAAATAATTCTCTTTCTTCTACCCAACTAAGGCATGTTTTTATTATGATAATTATTATAGGCACTTTTGGGCAAACCATTATCTCTATCCACCTAACTAGGGTATGTTTTTATCCTACCAATGATTCTAACCACCTACAATAAAATCATTTTTTTCACTTTAATGATTCTAACCACCTTTGGGAAAATCATTCTCTTGTTACCCTAATCCTTTTTCAATGATTATAACCACCTTTGGGCAAGTCAATACCTTTTTTTCCCACATATGTTAATGATAATAACCACCTATGAGAAAATGATCTTGTTTGTTTTCCCTAATTGGGGCAACTCCATATGCAACTGATTATAATCACCTATGGGCAAATCAATATTTTCCACCCCATTTTATATTTTTGTCCCATCATTTCATATTTTAGAGGGATCAATTTCTAACACCTTTTCCAAGCACTCCATTGAGGGGGAACCTATAATGACTTCATAAATAGGGGCAACCTATAGACACATAAAAATGGCCACCATTGTCCTTTGACTAAACTTCAAAATGATTTCTACCAACCATTGCAAATTAATCCTAGGAATCATTGGACATATGAAATCTACTTATCCATCATTCATCAAAGCTCAAAATATCATTGAGGCATGCCTAATTGGGTTATCCTACCATATGAAATCATAATCTCTGAAGGATTAATCCCTAATCATCATGTGGCATCACAATAGTCAATTTAGCCTATAAACCTATTAAGTGGCTCACTTGCACACATAAATCAAATCTTGAAAATTCTAAAATCCTTATCAAAATTAATTAACAAACTAAACCAAATTAAATGCCTATTTAAATTATCCATGTGTAACTAATGAATAAATAAAAAAGTAAATTCCAAAATGCAAATATCCTAGCTTTTCGTGATTACCTTTGCATGTTGTCAAGCCTTTTGGAAAATATCCTAAAATGAGACCCATGACTATTCAATACAAATCATTATAACCTAAAAAATATTAACTCTATTAGCTTAGTCTTAACTCACTTAGGTTGGGTTTGAACCCATTCCAATCCTTAACTCCACCTTGACTCACTTTAGATTGGGGTTAGATCCATTTGCTATAAATACAAGCCATTGCCTATTTAATTCTAAGCTTGGATATTGTATAGTTATAATGCAAGTTTTATTACATGAGATTTATATGAATAATTTTATAATTTAAAAATATTGAGCCAAGCCACATGAAGCCAACACAATCCACTATGTTTTCAAGGAGAGAAGGAGATACACAAACTCCATTATCAAAGACTCTTTGATCACAAACTGAGAAATCCACTCAAGAATCCATATGGAGCTCTTAAATAAGGTAAGATATTTTATGTCTTTTGCATTTTAGTTATGATTCAATTTTTATCTTTTTCATTTAGCTCACCCCTAAGATCTAGGTTTGTAAATGTTAATGTGTTTTGATTGATTTTTGTTTACTTAGACTAACACTCTAGTAACTTCCCTTCTTGGATTCATATGATCACACTAACCTTTCCTTAATATTGGAAACTAGACCCTATATATTCAACATGTCACTGTTGATATTTTAATGACCTTATCTCATGACAAATTCTTACTCTTCCTTGGCTTGATATAATGAATTCCTCATGCTCTCAATCACATGCCTAAGGATTTATTGGTCATTCTATTTCAGGGTGTCAATGCTCACCATATGTCTTGTTGTCACTATATTTTTCACCCTTGGAGAGGTTGTTCAAGCCTCTTAAAAATTGAGTGAAATTTTGGACTACCTCTAGGTTTGTGGGTTGCCTGTAGTAGAGGTACAACTCTAGATTGAAAGGGCTAGCTCTCTAAATTAGTCTTTGAGAGCTTATCACCTATACTACTTTCTTACTTGGATGAAAAGAGATAGGCACAACATGAAATAAGTCTATAATAATAAGGTGATGCACTAATTATAACCTAAACACTACCAACCAACTACAATTATACTTCAAACACAATCCTAATATGCATATGAAACTACTCTAAAATTGCCCTTTCATTAGTATTTCTCATAGAGGCTTATGAAGCTAACCTAAGCTAAGAGTTTTTAAAAAAAATCATAACATGACAATAGTGTAGATAAAACTCACTAAAGTCATGAAAACTACATTAGAACACTTCAAGGGACCTACAATAAAATTCCAAAGTTGGATATAGATGCAAACAAGGGTAACATGCTAAGGAAGAGAAGATATCACTTAGCAAGATCAACTAAATTAACATGAACATTGAAAAAAACTCATGGATATGGTAAAATAGATCATTATTTATTTTTTCAAGGCTTTAAATGAGTATGGATTTGCCATACTCGGGTGGAGGATACATTTTTATGATAAAGTGGCTCAATATATAACACAAGTGTGAGAGAAGAGAAGAAGTGTGCAAGAGAGAAAAGATATACAAGTGTCATGTAAGATAAAATAATAAAATGAGTTAGGTAAATATCATAATATACTTAAAAATCCATTTTTATCTCCTCTTTGGATGTTCTATCTCTCTAAGTGGTGTGGGAGGTTGAAATGCATGTTTGACACCTTGACGAGCTTCTTGGAGCTTTCCTTCTTGACATGTTAAAGGAAAAGTGGCCTTCTTGGTGGTAAAATAAGTTTATCATAAATTTTTTATCTACTTCTAACATCTCTCATCTGACCCTAATATATTCTCTTTGACACATCACCTCTTTCTCATGCCAGGTGTCTAGAGGGTTCTTCATCTCTTTAGGCCTATTTTGTACACAAGTGTCAAAACTTAGTTTCAATTAATTTAAATAATTTAAATTTAATGGAATTCCTATTTAAATAATAATATGATTTTAGAAATATATTTTGAGGTCTCAAACTATCCCCAATAGGTCACACTACCAAAATCCTCAATTAGGTCTCATTCCTTGTAGCCTTTTTTCCCTATTTTTCTCCTTGTGTGGAAATTTTACGTAGTATATTGAAAAAATAAAGGAATATTATAGTAACCTATATCATATTATAGTTTCATGTCAAATTTCATGATCTTAATCCAAGTGAAAGCCTAATTTTTCTTTCGATCTCTTCTACCGATTAGGCCTAATTAGGTCTCTAGCCCTAAAAAGTGAATTATGAATTTAAACTCATCTTGCACTTTTTAAACCTATATTAAGTGTGTTATTAAATTTACCCATTTCAATGCTAACATCCATGTCAATTTTTGGCTTTTGTAACATTGTGTTTATATCCAAACCATGAAATAGCCAAAAAATAAGCCCTTCAACAAGCTTGTTTAGATAGCATTGCAAAATGGAGTTGTTTTAGTCACTTCCAAGGGTTTATAAGACAATTTTTGGAATTCAAAAATTATTACAAGTCCCTATTTACCTCATCCCATGATTTGGAATCTCTCATGTTCTTATAATACCTAAAAAACATACAAAAATTAGGTATTCTAGGCAATCCATATAGTAGTTTGTATAAGTGAAATACATGCGTATAACTTATTTGGAGTACTAAAAACATACAAAAGGTTTTAGGATAAATTTTTGGCATTTTATGTGCTTTTTAAGTCCATTTCTACAAACTGGTCATTATAGCTATCTTAGGCAACCTGAAAGTAATTCAACTTCTTAGGGATGATTCATAAAGTTGGACATATGAATACTCCAACCAATTCCACAAAAGTGAAGTAAATTAGGGTATTAAACTTTCCCTATGATCATAAGTTCCCATTCAAATTTTTTGATCATACCAAGCAAATAAAAATTACCTATCAACTAGAAATAAAAATTTTATGAGGTCTAAGCAATTTTTAGGTCTATAGGTGATTCTCTTAGATTGGTTTTGGTCTCTTATGATCTAAAGAGGTCCAAAAAACCTCACTTGACATATTATAATTAGTTTCCAACCACTTTCAGTCATCAAATCTCCCTACATCTTCAATGGCTATAGTTTGAGGTTCTTATACTAAATTGACTGCCATACACTATCTCTATGTATTTTCCTCTTTTATTCACTATCAGATGTATGTGACTTCATATAATGTCTATAAAATTTATTCACAATATTCTCAACGTTTTCCAAGTCTCAACCCATCTCAACTTATCTTCGTCTCTATGTACTACCTAGTAGGCTCTATATGCAATTTTAGGACTGTTTAAGGTTGAAATAGGGTCTGACTGCTTGTATTATCTTGTTAATTGAGTCTAAGTTATTGATGGAACCATGTTCACACTTTATCATTCAAATTATATATAATTTATATCCTCTAAATATATTTGAACTCTACTGGTGACTATAGTTGACTATGTATTCTTGAAGTTGATTGTGCTATAGGTCTTCAAAACCAACTCCTATAACCATTTAATGGCTCAATTTTGTGATAAATATATTTTAAGACACCTTAAAGCTCATTAAACTCCAAACCCATTCCAATATTCATTGTCATGACCAAGTTTACAATGGTCTGACTATAGGCGATAGTTTTGGACAAACTTGATTATGTGTAGGCCTTTCATGACCTCTAAATAATACTTGGATATCTTAATGACTCTACCCAATTGTTGATGATATTTAAAAACCTTTTATTGTCTTGGAAACTTGTTCCTTGTTCTTTCATCACTCACTATCTCAAGATAAGTCCTACAATTAGGCTAGTTGTAGGTCTTAATTAGGCAACTTTGATTGTGTATGGTCTTCTTAGTTTCTAATAACTTGTCAATATTTTCAATGGCTTTGTCTTTGTTTTTGATATTGTCTTGAAACTTCCTACTATTTTTAAATTCCATTACATCTCAAAATACCAATTTTCAAGATAAATTTTTAGTGTATGGTTGTAGGTGCTCTTTATGAGAATTTTTCTTTTAAAATTTTACAGACAATCTTAAACTCTAGTGCTCACACTTCCTTATGGATCTATCTCATTATTATTGAAGTTTTAAAACACTTTCAAGGTTTCTTTAAACTCCATATTATTTTCACCTATAGTCTTGTAGGTTACTTTGAGCCATTAGCTTATTTGTAACTTTATCTTCAAGATGTTTTTTGAGACCTCCATTAGTTAACTACTCATTTAAATTTGAATATATTACCTTGATTCACGATTGGATAGACTTTAAAATATGTTTACATCATGAATCTCTATTGAATTTGCAAACTTGTAGGTGGTGGAAGATGTATGTTTAGAAAACTTGGATGTATAAAAACTTAGGTTAGTGCAAAATGACTTTTTGGATTAGAGGACATTACCACCATTGGACCAACATATTTAACATAAAATCACACACTCAAAATATCTTATAAATGCACATTTAAGCACTCAACACATTTTGTATGCAAAAACACATATAACACAATTTAAGGTGGTGAATGGATATATAAACATCTATTCAAACTTGTGTATTCATTGAAATCTTTTAAAATACTTTAGGATACTTGAGAGGATTTTTGAAGATCCATACAAACTTTCTTCAAAAAATATTTCACCATTCTACCTGGAAAACTCAAAAAAGACCCTTATCATAGTTGACTTGTAGATTTTAGACCCTTAATTCTTATAAATTATTCATAGAGATAAGGATATGAATATAAGAATCACCTATAAAAATTTTAATCTTACCAAGACTTACAATCAATTCCTAAATTTTTAGTCTCCCACCTTCTCTCTCATAGCCGTAACATCAACTTCAATTTTACCTATGTGAGCTTGTGAAGGAGTTGATGGTGGAAAGAAATGATTTTCTGTAAATTTTGGTTCTAAAACTTGTTTCCAAGATTTTTTCTAACCTATAGAAGACCAAAGGACACATCTATAACATTTTCACTTACACATGACTTTAACATGTCTGTACAACTTCCTTTAACTCTTCAAAGTGGTGTTGAACTCTAAGAAACTAACATTTTATAAAAAATTAATAGGTGTGGTAGTTAATTAACTTATCCAATCTCTTTGGAAGGTGTATTAGATGAATTTTGAAGTTATGTAACTTTTAACAACCAAAATATTAGCTAAAATCACCATTTATATGCATTTTTAACACCCTCAAGTTAGCAAATAGTCTTCAAACTTTACAAAACTTCATGAAACATGGTGAAAAGATGTTTTAGACATGAAATAACATTAATTAACCCCTAATTAATTATGACACATCTTGATCATGTTTTATCCTTCCATGACATGCCTAGATCACTATATGACTAAAATATGACTTTAACTTAACTTCTCTAAACTAGCCTTAAACCATGCTAATAAGTTTAGATGAATACTCTAAGGACCACATAAGTATGACATGAACACATATCAATACCATGGATAGTTTTAATTTATATAGGGGTGATAAATTTGACTTGGGGTCAAATTTGGTCAACATTTTTGGTGATTTTTAGGGGTAGCATGCCTTCAATGCTAATAGGCCTAGTAGCCTTACATGCCCATTAGGCAATGGGATCTCTTAAACTTAGTTTCAGACTTTGCTAGACATTAAAGATAACACAACAAACTAATTGACCTTCACAACACATTAAAAAAACCAAATAAGACACAAACAAAGTAAGACATGCACATGTGCTCTCAAGCATATAGGAAACATGATAAGAACTTAGGAAAACATAGACTATATACAAACTAACTTGAAACAAATTTTATACTTATAGATTAAATGGGAAACTTGCACCATCTTTTGCTTCATGAGATGAAATAAGGCATGAAGAAAGTTGTTTATCAGTCCTTGTTCTTGATATATTAAACTCCTTCATGCTTGTCAATATTTTTGGCATGTCTTCAAGTGTAATGATGGTAGATACAAACATTTCACCAATGAAGGTGAACTCTTCTTACACTTCAACAACCTTCTCATGAACTTTCTTGATGTTTATGCTTGTCTCAATCATGATTAATTCTTGACTTATAGGGGTAGCCTCTATCTTGGTACTTTAAATATTGTCATTTTATCCATCAAGAATAAAATCATCTTCAAGAACATCTTCATACTTATTATAAATTTCTAGCTCATCAATATCTTAGCATACTCAACCCAATCTTCATCATTATTCTCCATGAAGACATCTTTTTTGGTATCTTGATGAACATGACCTTCAACCTTGCAAAGGCCTTCAAGCTCTTGGAGGAGTTCAACATGATACTACTAATCATTTTTTTTCTTTCTCTTCAAGTACCAAAACATCTTTAAACTCATCTTATTGGTCCTTGAGCACTTGATCAACTTTAAATCTGGCTTCAACTTCAACAAGTTTGGATGGTATAAGATATTATTTTTAGAGAACACCATCAAGAGGAAAGGTAGATTCAAGAGTGTCTTTTAACTGACAAATAGGGTGTGTAGACTTTTTAAGGCCTTAAAATCCTTCAAAAATCTCATTGAATCTCTACCATGAGTGATATTTTTCCATGGAACCGATAGTAGCTTCATCTTATATTGGGTTTTCAAATTCAACTTCTTGATCATGTTCATGAATCTCACCCAACTAAACTAATTTGATGTCCTTCATCTATGCCTTGGTCAACCTCTTTGTGAGAAGATAAAACATTATCAAAGTATTCTATTTCTTATCTCAAGAAGGTTGACTTGTGCTTGTCTTCAGCAAGGGGAGTCCCTATGATGAGTTATTCATCGTAAACACTTGATTCATCTTATTGATTAGTTGTAACTTTGGCTTGATATTATTCACTAATTTCCTATAAAATGGGTTCTCCTTCAATAAGTGATGTGGTGGGTGGGTTCTGTATATACTCATGAATTGGAGAGGGAGTATGATGTGTGATGGAGGGATCATTAATGGTCTAGGGAATGTAGGCTTCTTTAATGAACTCATGGGGAGATGACAAGTAGGATTGAGCAATGTGAAAGACACGTTATTTAACAAGAGTTTCACTTTGCTCATATCATTTTTGAGGATATTCAATAACTTCAAGTTGATATTCAACCTCTTGAATTTCCCATATTTATAATATATCTACCCACCATTGAATATAACATCTCATTTTATGTAAATCATCATTGATGACATAGTTGAATTCCTCTTTAACATCCTCCATTTATTCATAAAGAATTTAACTAACTTTCTCAACTTCTCTATGATATGAATATGGATCACATCAAAGTTACTTATCCCATACTATCATTAATTTTTTTGAGTTTATCACATTTGGCATGAGTGCCAACAAGGACTTGGCTTGAGGTGGAATTAAAGTAGGAGGAAGAGGGGGATAATAGGGGTTTTGGTGAGCTTCAAATTTTTGAGTTAGTTGCTTAACTTGAGCTTGTAAGAGTTTACATCTTGCCTCTCAATAATTTGATTTCCAATCAAAGGGGTCATATTATTCCTCATGATAAGGATAATAGGAATCAAGTTGAGGTTGATATGGATCATAAGGTTGATAGGGAGACACTTATTGATACTTTTCTTTATGGCCTTCCTCATAGGTTTCTTTATAGGGCTGGTCAACAACATTATGGTCATATTAAGGGGAAGTAGGATGACCATATGACTAAAATGACTCATAGGATTAATAATAATCTTGATAGGGCTGTGGAGATACATTATTTGGGTCATGACAAGGTTGGTAGGGGGTGTGTAGCAAAATTTTTTATCATATCCATCCATATCAACTTCATTACTCAAATGAACACACAAGATATTAGAATTTTTTTCCAAAATAAATAACTGGGCTTCTTATAACTATTTTATTACATTTAGAGTCACCATTGGTGTTTGTTTAATTCTTCCCAAAGATGATAGGTAGAAGAACACACAAAAATTTTATTCCACTCTTTAGACCTTAGGTCCTACTAGGCATGCCAAAAATGTTATCAATCAATTTTTTACCCTTGGAGAGGTTTTTAAAACCTCATCCAAATTGATTGAAACATTGGATTATCTCTAAGCTTGTGGGTTGCCTATAGTAGAGGTAAACCTCTAGATTGAAATGGATAGCTCCCTAGATTAGTCTTTGATAGTTTATCACCCATACTACTTGCTTTCTTGGATGAAAAGAGATAAAGAGAGCATGAAATAAGTATATCCTAAGAAGGTGATGAACTAATTTAAACCTAACCACTACCAACCAAATACAATTACACTTCAAACACAAGTCTAATCTACATATGACACTACTCTAAAAGTACCCTTGCATTAGTATTTCTCATGGAAGTTTATGAAGATGACCTAAGCTATAAGGACTAAAAAAAAGGTCATATCATGACCCTAGTGTATTTAAAACTCATTAGAAATACATTATAACACTTCAAGAGATCTTCAATAGAATTTTAAAGCTGAATATGGATGTAAACAAGGACAACATGCAAAGGAAGAGAATATATCACTTAGCAAGATCAGCTAAATTAATATACACATTGAAAAAAACTCATGGAGATGGTAAAAAATAAAATTATTTATTTATTTTAGGATTAAAATTAGTAGTGATTCACCATACTCAGGTGGAGGATACATTTCTAAGCTAAAGTAGCTCAACATATATCACAAGTCTGAGAGAAGAGAAGAAGTGTGCAAGAGAGAGAAGATAGATGGTGTCATGTAAGATAAAAAATAAGATGAGTTAGGGAAATATCATAATAGACTTCCAAATCAATGTGTATCTCCTCTTCATATGCTCTGTCTCTCCAAATGGCATGGGAGGTTGAAATGCATGCTTGACAGCTTGACTAGCTTCTTGAAACTCTCCTTCTTCTTGACACGTTGAAGGATATGTGGCCTTATTGATGGTTAAAAAAGTTTATAATAAATTTTTTATCTTCTCTTGATATCTCTCAACTGACCTCAATAGGTTCTCTTTGACAAATCACTTCTTTCTCATGCAAGGTGTCTAGAGGGCTCTCCATCTCCTTAAGCCTATTTTGTATACAAGTGTCAAAACTTGGTTTTATTTACTCTAGCTCATTAAAAATTTATTTATGTCCTATAAAAATCATATTGGACCTACATAAATCCATTTTTATGTCTAAAACTATCCCAAATATGTCATTATCTACCAAAAGCCTCAATTATGACTCATTCCTTATAGCCTTATTTCCCTATTTTTTTCCTTGTGTGGAAATTATACAAAAAATCTTAAAAAAATAAATATATATTATAGGACCATATATAATTTTATATTTCCATGTCAAATTTAATGATTTGAAGCCAAGTGAAAGCCTAATTTTTTGTGTATCTCTTCTACTAATTATGCCTAATTAGGCCTTTAGCCCTAAAAAATAAATTCTAGATCTAAACTCCTCCTTCACTTGTGAAACCTTTGGAAGTGTGTGATTAAATTTAACCATTACAGTACTGATATCCATGTTAAGTTTGGGATTCTTTAACATTGTGTCTATATCCAAACCATGAAATGGCCCCAAAACAAGCCCTTCAATAAGCTTGTTTGGATGGCCTTGTTAAATGGAGTTGGTTTAATCACTTATAAGGGTTATTGAGCCAATTTTTCGATTTTAATAGTTAGTAAAAGTCCCAATTTACATCATCCCATTATTTAAAATCTCTCACCTTCTTATAACACCTAAAAAACAAAAAACACACACATAAAAATAGGTTATTTTAGGTAGTTTATACAGTAGTCTATATAAGTGAAGTACATGTACGAAACCTCCTTAGAGACTTAAAAAACATACAATATGTTTCAAGATAAAGTTATGGAATTTTATGTGTTTTTAAAATCTATCTCTACAAATTGGTCATTGTAGCTCTCCTAAATAGTCTAAAAGTACTTTAACTTCTTAATTATGATTCATAAAATTGGATGTATGAATAATCCAACCAATTCCACAAAAGTGAAGTAAATTATGGTAGTAAACTTTCCCTAGGAGCATAAGGTCCCATGAAAATCCTCTTGACTGTATCAAATAAAGCACTAGGAAACAATTTTATGAGGTCTGAGCAAGTTTTAATTCTGTATGTAGTTCTCTTGGATTGGTTTTGGTATCCAATGTCCTAGAGAGGTAAATGAAACCTCACTTGACCTCTTTTAATTAGATTCCAACCAATTTATTTTATCAAAACTCTGTACATCCTCAATGGCTCTAGTTTAGGGTTCTTGTACCAAATTGACTATTATATCATAGTTCAATGTATTCTTCTCTTTCATTCACTGTCAGATATATGTGACTTCATCTAATGTATTTATAGTTTCTTCACTTTATCCTCAAGGTTTTTGAATTCTCAACTTATCTTCATCTCTTTGTATTACCTAGTAGGTTGTGTATGAAATTTTAGGATTGTCCAAGGTCTGACTACTTGTTTGATCTTGTTACTTGAGTTTGAGTTCTTGATGGAACCATGTTCACAATTTATCATTCACTTTATATCTTTTTTATATCCTCTCAATATCTTTGAGATATTTAAATAACTATATTATCATGAGACCATAGACCTGTGTCTTGATTTATACTCTATACGTATGGTTATCATGATTTTGTTCCTTTTACTAATGGGTTTGAGGGTTCTAATGAGACAATTTTATCATTTTGAGATCATATTCCAACACTTTTATTACCTATAGAGACTTTGAATATCCTTTAAATTCTCCATACAATTACAATATTCTTGTAATCCTTAGGTAAAACTAAGTGTTCACTTGGGTCTTTTTAAATTCATTCCATTTTTTAAACACCACACACCACTATTTAGTTTTTGGGAAACCCTTTATCACTCAAATAGGCCTAGAGATAACTATGTTAATATTAGGGTTGTGCTCTAAAGTAATAAACCTTAATTTACTCCTTTAATCCATTTAGGAATCTTTTTGTATCAAATAAATTGAAATGCTAACTTCCATCTCTACTTCAAATCATACACAGACCCACTATGTCAAGTTTGAGAGAATCTTTGAGTCACTCATGCATATCTATAGGTGACTATAGATGAGTATATTTTATTGGATTTGAATATGTTATAGCCCTTCAAAACCAACTCTTAAAACTATTCAATGGATCAATTTTGTGATAAAGCTATTTTAAGACACCTTCAAACTGATTAAACTCTAAACCCATTCCAATATTCACTATCAAGTTCAAGTTTCAAATGGGTTGACTGTAGGTGATAGTTTTAGATAAATTTGACCATTTATATACTTTTTATGACCTTTGAATAATCCTTGGGTATCTCAATGAATATACCTAGTTGTTGATTATATCTCAAAATCTTTACTATTTTGAAAACTTGTTCCATGTTTTACCATCACTCACTATCTCAAGACAAGTCCTATAGTTAGGTTGGTTGTAGGTCTCAATTAGGAAAATTTGATTATATATGGGATTATTATGTTTATAAAAACTTTTAAATATTTTAAATGGATTTTTATTTATTTCTAATATTATCTTGAAACCCTCCTATTGTGTTTAAATCCCATTACAACTCAAAATGCCAATGTTCAAAACAACTTTTTAGTGGATGAACGTAAGTAATCTTTATTAGAATATGAGTTTTGAAATATTGAAGATAGACATGAACTCCAATACTCAAACTTAATTATGGATCTATATCATTATTATTAATTACTTGAAACACTTTTATGATTTCTTCAAACTTTGTGTATATTGTTTTCACCTACAGTCTTGTAGGTGACTATGAGCCATTAACTTGTTTACAAATTTATCTTCTAGATGTTTTTAGAGACCTCCATTAGTTCACTAATATTTTAAATTTTAATCTATTACCTTGATTTATGATTGTATAGCCTTGAAAATATGTTTGCATCATGAATCTATATGAAAGCTACAGACCTATAGGTGGTAGAAGATGACTGTTAAGCAACCTTAAAAATATTGAAACTTAGGTGAGTGTAGCATGACTATTTAGATTGGATGAAATTAAAACCATTATAAAAACATATTTAACATGAAAAAATACCCCCAAAATCTCCTATATATGCACATTTAAACACTCAACATAGTCTATATGCATAAACACATAGAACATAGTCCAAGGTGGTGAATGGAGATATGACCATCTCTTCAAACTTGTGACTTCATGTAAATATTTTAAAATGATTAAAAATACTTGAGAGGATTTTTTAAGACCCAAAAAAAATTTATTCTTCAAAAAATGTTTCACTATTATGCATGAAAAGCTCAAAAAAGACCCCTATCATGATTCACTAGCAGATTTTAGACAATTAAATTCTTAGTGATTGTTCATAGAGATAATGAGATTAATATAAGAACCAATGAAAAAAAATTTAATCTAACCAATAATAAAATAAATTCCATAATTTTTAGGCTCCCACCTTCTCTCTCCTAGTTGTACCATCTACTTCAATTTTGCCTATGTGAGTTTGTGAAGGAGTCGATGGAGGAAAGAAGTGATTTTCTACAAATTTTTAATCTAAAACTTAATTATAAGATTTATTATAACTCTTATAATACATAAATACACATATTAAATCTTTTAACTTGCACATGACCTCAACATATCTGTAAAACTTCCTCTAACTTTTCAAAGTGGCATTAAAGTCCAAGAAATTGACATTTTTTGACAAGTTGACAAGTGCGGTAGTTAAGTAACTACTCAAAGATATTTTGAAGGTTTATTTTATGTATTTTTAAGTTAGGTAAATATTTACCATAAATAAAAATGGGTCAACTCCCTATAGTTAAAAATTTATATAGGGGTCTTACATAGTGTTATAAGGTGTTCTGTACTTTGGTTATAGTCTAATTAAGTCTTATGTCAAAATGATTCACTTAGGAGTAATTTTGGGGTATTATATGAAAATAAAGTTTTTCATGGTATTTGAGTAGTTTAGAGTCATGGGAAAAGTTTGCATATGCCTCAAGAACTTATTAGAGCTATATAGAATTAAGCAAAAGCTCATAACACAACTCTAACTAGACTGGACCATTACAAGATGTCCTATAAAAATAAATGGGTCACCTCAATTTTTTATATTATAAATGTGATCATAAATCCTTGAATATATAATATATCACATGAAATTAATGCCATTAGTACCAAAAACATCCCCTATAAATATGGTATCTTGGCAAGCTCTCTATCTCAAGATATAAATCTTTAAAGTTGAACAAGAAAACAGTGACAACCATGCATACATCAAAATCAAGCCTTTTAAATTAACCATTTGGGTTAAAAATATGATGGGTTCATGGAAATTAATGATGGTCTCATGAATGCCAATGCTGGGCATGCAGATGTCAAAATAAAGTCTTGATTATTAACCATTGGGGTTAAAATTATGATGGGCATGCAGACATCAAAATAAATTATCATAAATTAGCCATTTGAATTCAAATATAGGTATATCCAATGGTTGTCATTAAAATTTACATCTAGATCTAATAGTTTGAGCTAGATTCAACGGTTAAGGAGCTTAGATTAAACATAATACTACCAGCTGTCATAATATCAAGACCCTAGATTAATGATCAATGGCCAACATTTAAGGTCAAAGAAAAGAGACTAAAAACAAGATTGATACAACAAATTTGACTAGGTTTCAAATGGACAAGATGAGGCTACATGTCCAAATGACAACATGCATAATTTATAATGGAATGAACAATGTTGCAAGGGAATACCAAATGGGAAACTATGTAGGATCAAGGATTCTATATCAAAGAAAGATATTCATACTAATATGATGCCATGAGAGATTAGTTAAAGATATGAGATGAAAAGTGACTACCAAATGTGAAGAACAAAATCTAGGAAAGTAATGAATGACTACAGATGATGAATATAGGTGTCTAGAAGATAGATAGCAATTAGGATAACATTTTATGATTGTCACAAAATGTTTTAACCTCCATAAAATAGTACATATTTGTCAAATCTCTCAAATTTAGTTTCAAATTCCATTTTCACAATGGTTAGTTGAAGAGTCTCTGCACCATTTTGGAGAGTTTGTCATTTTTTATATGGAGATTTATCTTGGGAAGAATTCATTCTCTATTAATACTATAATAACATGTAATGTAATTGGTTATCAATTGGACATGTGTTCTAGTGACCTTTTAACTTCATTCTTTCTCCTCTCTCTAAAATTATATAAGTAGCTACCATTTTTGCCTTTGTAAAAAAGACCACACCTAGTATGGAAAATCCCTCTTAGTTTTATGTCACATTTTTCCTTAGAATAATTCAATAAATCTGGTTTTGAGTTTAAGAATATCTTTTTTTAGTGTGAAAAGTGATGAATGGTTAGGTTTAGTGATTTTATCATTTGCTTTTCCTTGTCCTTTCATGTCTTTTTTAAGAAACTCTCATTTTAACAGGTCATATAGATTGTAGTCAAGTTTTTTATGCTCATTTAAATTTTATGATTTTCCTTTAAGTGTGTAATTTTACCTCTCATTCATTTTCCTTTTTTTCCTTCATATATCTCACCTCTATGTTGAAACACTCATGTTAGAATCCTATAGGACTTTGAGACTAGTCTATATGCTTTATTTCTTAGTGAATGAAATGTTTTGGTCATGTGGAAAATATCTTGGTGTATCACCCCCATTATAATAGGTTAAATTCATGTAAATTATAACTCTTTCCCCAAAACCAAGAATTATCAAAGGTAAAATCACTTTAAGATACATTCAGGGAGCTAGCCCTTAAATCTAGAGGATCACTTCCACTATAGGTACACCCACATACATGGAATTGTTTCCATGTTGCCTAAATATGAAAAAGGATTAACACCCTATTTTAGGGTTAAATATTTGGTGACAATAGTTATGGCACACTCAGTAGGACCATTGTCTTTAAGATAACTTCTCAATGTGAATACTGGTCTTAAAAACAATTATAAATTGCTGTGCTACTTAGCATTTCGAAACTCCATCAAGGTAAGATTTCATTCAAAACCATTGTCTTTTTATAAAATTTATCTCATAATTCATAGTTCTCACTAGGTCATCCTCTTGTAGAGTGCTCAACCCCATTAATCCACCTATTCAGCTTGAAGTTCCCCTTGAAGTTCAATATTCTCGACCTAATTTACTCTTTAGAAAACCATTAGATTTTTATAAAGATGAAGACATTGAATAAATTGAAGATTTTTAGGAGTTTTAAGAATATATGGCTATACCTCATATTTTCCCTACATTAAAGATTGAAAGTATAATTCACCTTCAAGCATATGATGTTATTCCTTCTAATGCTACAAAATGTGTGCCCATGTTCAATGGTGAGAGTCATGTTACAACTAGTGAGCACATTAGGGATGTCTCCAATTTTTGTATCTTCCATAATATCAACACAGATAACATTGATATTATACTCCTTTCCATGTCCCTTAGGGGAAAGATATTGATTGGTATAGGACTCTATAAGGTGGATGTATTACATCATGAGATGATTTTGGAGTATAGTTGACTTAAATATTTATAAATGAAAGTGATCATGCCTCTCTCATAAATCAACTAAATATGATCAAAAGAGGATCCAAAGAAATGATGAATTATTTTAATGAGAGGTTTTAAAAGACCTGGTTTAGATTGCCTCATCCCATGAGGTCACCTCATAGTTTTGTGTTCCCTACCTGTTTAAGAGCCATTGGTACTAAAATTGCTATCATGATTCAATCCATGGGGGGTTACACTCTCCTTGAATCATATGAAATTACTATCAAATATAAGAATGGTATCATCAAATTTGGAAGATTACCTCCTAAGGTGTTTATGCCTCCATTGTCTCATACTTCTACTAACATTCTAGATGTGGCCCAAATTCCTAATGGCAATACCAAGTCTAAGGAGGTGGAAAATAATATTGATTGGAAAACAATGTTCCTAGCCTTAGAGGATAAAACTAAACAATAAAATATGTACCAAGGTAACCAAAAAAATTCATATCCTTATCATCAATAATTTGGTTAGCAATATGGAAGTGGAAGAGGTCAATGGTAGCCAAAATCAAATATTCATGTCAATATATACAATCCTAACTCTACCAACAATGCAAGAGATATGGTACCAGTTCATAATAATTTGGTACAAGGAGAATATTGGAAACAAATCCAATTCATGGATGCTAATGAAGGTGGATGGAAAGATCTTATTGCTCAAGAAGGATTTAATCCTCTCTTATAAGCTGAAGGATGAAGTGATGATGCAAGTTAATGAGGGTTGGTAGCCTGAAGATGAAAGGTTCACCAATTTTTTGGTGGAAGACACTTTAGTAATAAATCAAAGAGCATCTATAAAAAATAATAATAGAGCCAAAATTAAGGCTATATGTGGTGGTGGTAGCATTCTTATAGGCTCATCCAATCCTCTTACAAGGCAACAAGGTATGGTTGCAAGTGTGATAGTTGTGAAAGCTCCCACACCTCCATCCATTAAAAATATGACAAATTATGATCAAGATGCCTCCATTCCTCAAGACTCAATAAAATTTGAGTAAAAGTGTTCGAAACATAGTGGATTCCTTGAAGATTTCCAAATCATATATCTCCTTATAGGATATCCTTCATACGCCTAGCTAAAAAGAATTGTTATAAAATCAATTGTCCACTATTCTTCCTAACCCTTCATATTTGAATCAATGTAATAGTCATTTTGTCCTTGAAAATTATACTAATAATATTGTTTAACCATTTAACAAGATTTATAAACCTCCACCATTTTACCTCACTCTTATAGTGGGTGAAAAATTGGTTCACAATTGCATAATTGATAATGGATCCTTTACCTCAGTCATGCCCAAAGTTGTAGCTATTAAGCTAGGCCTACAATATGAGGATTATATAAAAAGAGTGCTTGAGATATATGGTACACCTACTAATACCATAGGGATAATAAAAAAATTGAGGGTATTCCTATATGATTGTCCTAGTTTTCCTATCCTTCAAGATATAGTTGTTGTTGACCTCCCAATTTAATTTTAAATCTACCTGCTAAGAGAATTTATAGATAATATAGGTGGATATTTCTTAGATTAATGGTCCTTATTTTCCTTTAGGACAAGATATGGGACCAAAGTGACCATTATAACTCAACCTCTTGCAAGGTTTCACATTGAGCCATACCTTAAAATAAGCTCTAACTTGAATGGTGTTGTTCATGAGAAGGATGAGTCTAATGTGGATGATGGAGCTTATAAACTTGAAAAAATATTTGATTTATTCTTGTATGTAGATGAATATGGACATGATCCTTATAAATACTTTGAAAAAACTAACCTTGGTACTTATATCATGCATAAAGATCCATTTTAAGGAGTTGAGGTGAGTGTCAAACATTCTCATATTGTTGAAGATAACTATATGATTGATGAACATGATGATCATAGATTAATGAATATAATTGATCAATATAGTGGGAACAATGATGTATTTATCCCTCCCATTGATGAGGATGATTTGGATGATAACACTCATGAGGTGGATGAGAATTATTTATGGCAAAGGGTTGATGTGATATGTCATAAGTTTGATCAACTTGGTGATGTTACTCCTCCTCTAAATAAGTATACATATAATTTGGTTAATGCCTCTAATAAACATGATGTTTATTGTATCAATAATAATGAATAAGAGTCTCACATTGTGAATGAAGAATAACTATGGAAAAATCTCAATGCCATAGACAAGGAGTTTGAAAAGTTGGGTAAGTCTCCCTTTTGTCCAAGATTTTCTATATCTAATGTCAAGGTTGCTAATGAGACTAATGATCATGTTGAAATGTTTTTTATCGATCATAAAGATTATGGTCATTATGTTGATCAAGAATCTACTATCATGAAGTAATTTGATGATGCTAGTGTCAAAGAAGTTATATACAAGGATAATGAGGTTAAGGTAAAGGTTGTTATGACCCAACACAGTTAGGATACCCATATAATGTTGAGATAGATCCAAAGGTATTGGATCATGAAGAAGAGGATGTTGATGATTTCAAACATCAAGCACTTCCTATCCTGAAAGAAGATAAGGTTGAAAAGACTATCATACACTCCAATCTACATTTTTTTTGAAGAACATCTAATGGATATGATGGAGATAAAAATAGTTGTAGCTCTAACTAAGGATCTCAGATAACAAGAAATATCATACATGAATGTCTCAGATAGTTCACTTGTAGACCTAATAAGATTCAAATGTAATAGGCTTTTTGATCACCAACATATGTAAGTGATTGGTGGTGAGCATGTTCCTCATGCTAGCTTACCTTCATAGAGTGATGAAGATGTTAGGGGAACCATTTTTGACCCTATTTGAGGTTTGATAAGATGTTTCACCTCAAGATGAGTTTTTTTAAATAGTAGGATAGGTGTGTGTTTTGTTTCAATTGTGTGTGTTGTGTTCCATAAGTGTTCTAGTTGAGAACATGTGTGTTTCTTGTCTTTTGTGTTATTCTTATTGTTTGGTGTGTTTTTAAAGGCAATTTATGTGTCAAATAGTGTACATGTGACTCCATATCCCAATGGATAGGATTAAGTAATTGGTCATGGCATAGAAAGCATACCACCCTTAGGTAATCACCAAAGATGTTGACTATTTTGACCACAAGTCAAAATGGGTCAACCCCCTATAGTCAAAAAATTATATGGGGGTTTAACATAGTGTCATAGGGTGTTTTTTAGTTCATTTTATGTAATTTAATGCCATTTAATCCTTGGTCATTGTCTAATTGAGTATTATGTCAATATGAGTCACTTAGGGGTCATTTTGAGGTCTTATATACAAGTAGCAAGTTTTCATGGTGTTTAAGTAGTTTAGAATCATGGTCAAGGTTTGAATATGCCTTATGAACTTATTTATATATATATATATATATATATATATATATATATTAATAAAAATATCGTAACACAACTCTAACTAGACAAGAACATCATGGGATGTCATGTAAAAATAGATGGGTTAACTCACTTGTGCATATTATAAATATGATTAAAAAGCCTTGTATCGCCAAAAGATCACATATGATTAATAAGCCTAGTGACAAGAACATCCCATATAAATATGACATCTTGATGAAATATCTATCTCAATATATAATTATTTTAAGTTGAATAAGTAGATAATGACAATCGTGCGGATGTCAAAATCAAGCCTTGGCAATTAACCATTATGGTTCAAATTATGATAGGCACATAAACGTTAATGATAGTTGTGTGAATGTTAATGATGGGAATGTAGATGTAAAAATAAAGTATAAATAGTTAACCATTAGGATTAAAATTGTGATGCAAATGATGACATCAAAATAAAGTCTCATATAGTAGTCATTTAAATTCAAATAAAGGCAGATCTAATGGTTTGCTTTCAATCATACATCTAGATCCAACAATGTGAGTGAGATTAAAAAGTCAAGGAGTTTATATTGAATTAAATGATTCTATATGTAATAATATTGGGACCTCAGATCAATGATCAATGGCTGATGTTGAAGGTTGAAGCAAACATACTCCAAACTAGATCGATAGAGTAAATTCGATCAGGTTCTAGATGGACAAGATGAGGCTATGTGTCTAAATGACAATAGGCATAGTTTATAATGGAATTAACAATGTGGAAAGGTAATTACAAATGGTAAATTATGTAATATCAAGGATTCTATAGCAAATCAATCTCTTTAGACTCATATGCCACCATAAAATCTCAATCAAAGACTCGAGATGAATAGTGACTACCAAATGTGAAGAACAAAGTCTAAAAAATCAATAAATGACTAAAAATTATGAATACATGTGTATTTAAGATAGATAATAGTTATGATAACATATTATGACTATCATGGCATGTTTCAACATCACTTAGATAGTACATATGTGTCAAATCTATTTAATTCAATTTTAAATTCTCAAGAAATGATCCATGATGAAGGTAGTTTCACAAAGGCTAGTTGAAGAGTATATACACCATTTTGGAGAGTTTGTCATGGTTTATATGGACATTTATTTGGGAAGAATTCATGCTCTATTTCATGCTCCATTCCCCTACAATGTAACTAGTTATTAGTTGGACATATGTTTTAATGACCTTTAAACTTCATTATTTCTCCTCTCTTTAAAATTTATAAGTAGTTGCCATTTTTGCATTTATAAAAAAGACCACACATGGTATGGCAAAGCCCTAATAGTTTGATGTCACAATTTGCCTTATAATAATTCAATAAATCTGGTTTTGATTTTAATAATATCTTGTTTGAGTGTGAAAAGTGATGAATGGTTGATTTCAATGATTACATCCTTTGGTTTTCCTTGTCCTTTCATGTCTTATAAAAGAAACTCTCATTATAATAGGTCATATATAGTGTATTAAAGTATTTTAAGATAATTTAAAGTGTATGATTTTATTTAGAGTGTGAAAATTTACCTCTATTTCATTTGCCTTATTTTGCTTCATACATCTCACCTCTATATTGAAACACTCACGTTAATATCATGTAGGACTTTGAGACTAGTATGTATACTTTATTTCTTAGTGAATGAAATGTGATGGTCATGTGTAAAACATCTTGGTGTATCACCCCATTATAATATGTTCAATTCATGCAAATTATAACTCTTTTCCCCACAAGCAAGCATTAGCATAGGTGAAAGCACTTCAAGATACATTCAAAAAGCTAGCCGTTAAATCTAGAGGCTCACTTCCACTATAGGTACAAACACATACCTAGAAGTGTTCCCATGTTTCCAAAATATGGAATAGGCTTTAACACCCTCTTCTAGGTTTCAATATTAGGTAACAACAAGAAATTTTAAAATAGAAATATTAACCAAAATCATCATTTATATGCATTTTTAACACCCTCAAGTTAGAAAATGGTCTTCAAACTTTACAAAACTTCATGAAACATGGTGAAAAGATTTTTTAGACATTAAATAACATTAATGAACCCATAATTACCTATGACATAAATTGATCATGCTTTATCCCTCCATGACACCCCTAGATCATTATATGACTAAAATATGACTTTACCTTAAATTCTCTAAACTAACCTTAAACCATTATAACAAGGTTAGATGAAGAATCTATGGACCACATAAGTATTACATGAACACATAAAAAGACCATGAAAATATTTAATTTACATAGGGATGATAAATTTTACTTGGGGTCAAATTTGGTCAACATGTCTTTCATAACTTAACAAGGTCTATTTATGGCTTGATGTGGATTGGTTTGAGACATAAGTGGGATGTCCAAGAACATCATGATGCTACCATAACAGATTAGTATCGGAGTTGTTGCCAGAATATGGATAATGTGAGTGTAATGGAGACATGATCACACAAGTTAAAGAAAGTACACACCACATAGATGCTAAAGTAATTTGAAAATAACACAAGAAGATAAATTACACAAGACAAAATGGAGAAAACCAAAATTTGATTAGCATGAGATGGCCAAAGTGAGGAATACATATAGTAGAGTATGTAAGTAACTCCTCCACAAAATGTGGACAAGGCACCCCAAGAATAGACAGTAACTCCTCCATGAAAGGTGGTGACAAGGTGCTAAGAATAGAGAAGTAACTCCCATCAAGGGAGTTATGACATTCTTATGACACCTATGACACATCTATGACACACACCTCCACATAAGCTAGCCTATCCCACAAATATAGTAAAACTCCATGTATACAATTTCCCTAATTAATAAATAGGGAAAAATAAAAACCTACACTAGTACCCCCCATAAGCGCAGCTTAGGTGGGCAATGTGGAAATACAAAAATGGGTCCTGGCAACTAGGCCTGATGAGGTACCCATTTAAAAATGCAATCTCTCATAAGATAGAGAAAAGGAGAAAACCCATAGGAAAAAACTCCCCCTCAAAAGAGAGACATAAAAGAAATAATAAGGCTAGTAGGCCCCCCCTAAAGATGATGTTGCTACAGATGTAGACTGCACCCCAAGAAGAGCTCATAGATGAATGAACTTTCTCTCAGTGAAAGGTTTGGTGAAGATGTCTACAACCTACTCTGAAGACTGGCAAAATATCAAGTCAATGACCTGACTATGAATAAGCTCCTGAATGAAATGCATGTGAATCTCTATGTGCTTGGTCTGTTGGTGCTAAATTGGATTCCTGCAAATTTGAATGGTACTCTGGTTGTCACAATAAATGATGGTGGGCTACCTTATAGGAATGCCAAACTCATAAAGTATCCCTTGAAGCCAAATAGCCTCAGTAGCTACATTAATAGCTACCCTGTACTCTACCTCTGTGGATGATATAGCAATAACATTCTATTTCTTGCTAGACCAACTGATAGGACCAAAACCTAGAGATAAAGTGTAACCAAAAGTGGACTTGCAAGTCTGTGAATCACCAGCCCAGTCTGAATCTATATATCCAACCAAGTCAACCTCTATGCCAAATCTATAATGAATCTCGTATCTATGTGAACCCTGTATGTAATGAAAGATACTCTTAGCTACTTTCCAATGTAGCTCATGAGGTTCCTACATGAATTTGGAGACAAGTCCCACTGTATATGATATGTTGAGCCTAGTGTGAGTCAAGAAGATGAGACTACCAACAAGTTGTTGATACTGAAGTGCATCAACCAATGGTGAATAACAATTAGCCTCAAGCTTGACTCCTGATAGAAAGGGAGTTAGAGATGGCTTACAATCAGCCATGTGAAACTGAACCAATAAGTCAAGATAATACTTAGGTTGTGCAAGAGAAATCCCTGAATCTGACTGTGAGATCTCGATGCCAAGGAAGTAGTGCAACAAACCCAAGTCTATCATATCAAATCTATCTTGGAGAGATGCCTTCACTGCTGTAATAGCTGATGAAGAACTCTTGGTGATCAAAAAGTCATCAACATATAGAACCAAAATCAAGATCAAATCATCCTGCTACAAGAAGTAGACATTAGGATCAGAATGGCACCTAGTGAAACCTGCTGTGAGAAGGAAGGAATACATCTTGGCATACCAAGCCTGAGGGGCCTGTTTGAGGCCATAGATATATTTCCTAAGTCTACATACTAAGGAAGAATTTTGAACAAATCTTGGTGGCTGCTCCATGTAGATCTCCTCCTCTAGGTCTCCATGAAGAAAGGCACTCTTCACATCCATCTAATGCATATCCCAACCATGTGTTGTGGCAATAGCCAAGGTGAGTCAGATAGAATTCATCTTTGCAATGGATGCAAAGGTCTCTGAGTACTCAATGCCTACCACCTGTGAGAAACCCTTGGTGACCAATCACGCCTTGTACTTATCAACTGACCCATCTGCTACAAACTTGGTCTGATATATCCACCTACATCGAAGCATCTTTCTTCCCTTAGGAAGTGAAGTCAAGTCTGAAGTGTGATTTTTGATTAAGGAAGAATATTATTCCTCCATAGCACTATCCCACTCAAGTACCCCCGATGCCTCTCAAAAAGTCTATGGATCTGAAACTATAGCAAAGAAGGCATGTGGATCTCTCTGAAAATCCCCCTAGTACATCTATCATCTGTGAGATATCCTACCCAAGTACCAGCAATCTCAAGTGTTTGTCTAGCCCAAAGTGGCCTGAAAGTGGGTGAGTCAAGTGCTAAATCCTCATCATCTAACTAACTAGAGGTGGATGACTCTACATCACTATCCTCACTATCTAAAGTTGAGGAAGAAGATGATGTCTCTAGCTCAAGAACCTACTATGGCTAATCTGAATCTGATGAGGAATCATCATGAAGAAGTATATCCGATGAGGGAGAAGAAGTGTCAAGTGTTGAGTCTCTAGGACTCTCTTAAAAATGGACACTTCTCTCGATGAACAGCTCATGAGTGACTGGATCTAGAAGGTGATATCCCTTAATACCATCTGAATATCCTAAAAAGATGCAAGGCTTGGACTGACATTCTATAGCTTTGCATTTCTTCTTCAGAATGTGGGCCATGGCTGGGGATCCAAAAAATCTAAGGTGCTCAACATTAGGTTTCCTTTTATGCCAAGCTTCAAAGGGTGTTATCCCTTTCAAAGCTTTGTGAGGAACCCTGTTTTGAATGTAGCAAGCACAATTGATGGCTTCAACCTAGTACTGTGTTGCTAAGGATTTGGAGTGAATCATATAGCTACCCATCTCTTTTAAGAACCTATTCTTGTGTTTGACAACCCCATTTTGTGAAGGAATATAAGTGACTATGTGCTACAAATCAATCCCCTCTGTGGTGCAAAATTGCTCAAACCTAATGCTGACATACTCCCCTCCATTATTAGTTCAAATAACCTTGATGGATTTCTCACTCTATCTCTCAACAATATCCTTGAAGTCTGGAAAATTTTCAAACACTTCAAACTTTTGTTTGAGAAAATATATCCAAGTGTACCTAGAGAAATCATCAATGAAAGTGAGGATGTACTTGGCCCTTGTGAAAGATGGTTTGGGAAAGGGTCCTAATACATCACTGTGGACTAACTCCAAAGGTTTTGAAGCCCTCCAAGCTTTGTCTTTGTCAAATTTTTCTTTGGGATGCTTCCCAAGGGAACACCCCTCGCAAAGTCCTTTTGAGAACTGGACACGAGGCAAGCCAATGACCATGTCATTTTTGCAAAGTTGCTCATGGTAGCAGTAGTTAAGGTGGGCAAACCACTCATGCCATAATTTGCTAACTCCATCTAAATGAGTCAGTAATGCTGTTGGAGAAGAATTTGATGCAAAATGTGAGAAGGCGTATAACTTAGCTTGGTGATCTATCGTACCTACTACCATTGTAGTATCACTATGCAACTCCTTGATAGCCACTGAATCTAGTGAAAACTCAACTCTCATGCCCCAACCAATGTGAGTGATTTGGTACACTAATAAGAGATTGGTTGAAAGAGAAGGAACACTTAGAACATTATTTAATGTTCCTCCTTCCATTTCAATTGACCCTCTCCTTGCAACAGAAACTGAAGTGTCATCACCCAGACTAATTGAAGTCATGCTACAAGGCTCTGAAGATGAAAAATCAACTAGTAAAGAGCCTATGTGGTGAGAAGCACCTAAGTTAATGACCCATGAAGATGTATAATCTACTATAGCTACAAGGGCCTTTCCCTTTTCATTCTCCTTACCCTTGCCTTTTGCCTTAATAGAATCTTGGGTAGATGAATTCTGCTTGATGGACTCAGGAACACCTATGTTGTTCTTCTCTAGAAGATAAGTTAGGTGATCTATTTATTTCTTCATGTAATTGTGTTCATCATGCCCTGTCTTTTTACAGTAGGCACACTTAACCTTCTCCTTGTTAGGTTTAGCATTGGAAGAGGAAGTCTCAGTGTTGTTTTTGGCAGGATTGGTGTTTTCTTTCTTCTTCTCCTGGTCTTTGTTCTTTTTCTTCTTCTCCTTTATTGAAGTCTTATCCTTACCATTTCCAACTATCAAAGCTTGGGGTTGAGTAGACTTCATTGTGCCCATTTGAATTATATTATCTTTCTCCCTAGTCAAGTCGGCAATGAATGAATCCAAAGAAGGAATTTTCCATGTAGTACCAAGGGCACTTTTTGTGGCATGGAAAGTGGAGACAAAGACTGAATAGCTTGGACCTAACTTTGTAAGAATAGAAATAATGAGTTGATCATCTTTCTTCTTTATCCTGCATTCTTTCAATTGCAATATAAGGGCCTTAAACTTAGTGAAGAAGTCTTGTAGGGTGTCAAAGTTGCTAAGACTTAGACTTATGAGTTCATTTTCGAGCTCATGACCTCTCATCTCATCAAGCTTCCCAAATAAATTTTATAAGGTGTCCCATATGTCATTGGGAGTCTAGGAGGATTCTAAATGGAAGAGAAGTTCTAGAGACACAGACAAGCTCAGTAATCCATAGGTTTCATCACTACAGTTTTACCACTTGACCTTTTCAACATCAGTGTTGGGTTCTACTTCAGTACCCATGGTGATCTTATACAACCCTTTGCTTCTAAGAATGATTGACATTTTAACCTTCCATTCATAATATTTGAAGGGTGTTAGGGGTTTAAGTTGAAAGAATCCATTTTTTAGCTAAATTTAGGTGAAGTTGTGTTGATTGCAAGTTATGAAATTATGCATAAAGGAGAATGAAAGTGAAGATTTACAAGTTGTGAAAAGAAATCACACCCCCCCAAAATATTGAGCCCCCCCCAAATATGTAAGTGCATGCTCAAAATATATTAGACTCAGTTGAGAATGCATCTTAGAGCAATCAGTGAAAGACTAAAGCAAATAGGACGTCGGACTCAGCCAAAAATGCGTCTCGAGAGACCCATATTTTGGTACTTTATAAAATAGTGCATTTTTAACAAATAAAAAGCCTAAAATGTGGATAATTGAATTAAAAATACTTTTGCAAAAAATGGCACCCATATCTGAGCTACCGTTTGCAAGATATTAAAGGTTCAATTTTCCCATAAAGTAGTGTTTTTGCAAAAAAAAGCACTAAAACATTAAAAAAATGCATTTTTTGAGAGAGAAAGTGTCCTTCCAACCACTAGTTGGATTCAACACAGAATGAGGAATCCAAAGGAGGTTTGTGTGAGGGGGAATTGGCCTCCTGCCAACCTGGGCCGCACCCTTCATCTTCGACAAGCGAAGATACAAGTTTAAAATGAAAACCCCCAAATTACAAATCTGTCTATAAAACTGAATATTTAGTCAAATTGGCTCATTTTTTTTTATCAAGTCAATTTTAACTTAAAAAATGAATCATAGATAGAAATGAATAGCTGGTCAAGCATATAAGGGTCCACATGGGATGCCAAGTAAGGAAGGGGCACCCAAAAAAGAATAGTCCAGTATTTAACAACAAAAAAGACAAAAAAATGAATGTTCATACCTGCTGGACGTGCCATACATCCTGATGATGCCTTGATAGTAGAAAGGACTATGGCATGGACCAGAAGAAGGCATTGTAGAAGTTAGCAGACTTGTAGACTACTGACCAGAAGTGCATGCCATACGGCCTGTGGTAGAATGAAGACCAAAGGCTAGGCACTACTAAAGGCCCTTACAAATAGAAAACTAGTCAAAAAAAGGACACCATATGGCCTGCTGAAGGTGCCTTACTGCTACTTGGTTTACAGAGTGAAGGTAGGCACAAAAGCTTGGCTGGAAAGACTGTTATTTGGAGTTGTTGCTCCTCCCTTTACTATTCCATATGACAATGGCACCCAAGAAGAGAAACAAATGAACTAGCCCCTAAAGTGAAGACAACCAAGACACCCATAGGCCAAGGATTTCCAAGGAAACTAACCAGAAATGATATATATATATATTTTATTTTAGATCAAATATAGAAAATAAAAAAACAAAGAGAACTCAACTCCTCTTGATTTTAAAATGAACTAAAAGCATAACCATACACATGATTACCATTCTTGCTCTGATACCATATCAGAGTTGTTGCCAGAATCTAGATAATGTGAGTGCAATGGAGATATGATCACATGAGTTAAAGCAAGTGCACACCACATAGATGCTAAAGCAATTTGAAAATAACACAAGAAGATAAATTGCACAAGACCAAAATCTGATTAGCATGAGATGGCCAAAGTGAAGAATACATATAGGAGAGTATGTAACTCCTCCACAAAAGGTGGACAAGGCACCCCAAGAATAGATAGTAACTCCTCCATGAAAGGTGGTGACAAGGTGCTACGAATATAGAAGTAACTCCCATCAAGGGAGTTATTTATGACATTTTTATGACACCTATGACACATCTATGACACACACCTCCACATAAGCTAGCCTATCCCACAAATGTAGGAAAACTCCATGTATACAATTTTCCTAATTAATAAATAGGGAAAAATAAAAACCTACACTAATAACTGGATTGGTAAGTAGGCTACTAAGGAGGTAGATGAGGCTCAAAATGGGATTGGTGATCTTGGTAATAAGGAGACTCATTGTAAGGTTGACAATCATAAACATAGGGTTGATAGGGATTAAAATAAGATTAATAGGGATCAAAATGATATTGGAATGAATCAAAGTGATGTTGATAAGGAAGTGAATGATAGAATTATTCCCCATATATAGACATTAATCATCATTAAGCACATGTATAATAATGTAAATATGAACAAGAGCCTTTATTAAACTTGAATGGATGACTTTATGATGCCTTTGATTATGGAATCTAACTACAAATTTGGTACTTAAGTCATTGAGGCTCTCTAAGATGATTATAAGGCTGAAAATGAGTGCTTTAATGCCTAAATCAAGTCCCATAGATCATGTTAGAAATTTTAGCAACCCAAGTCACACCATTTTAATGAGATTTTTCAATTCTACTAAAAACTTGGACTAACATGATAATGGCCTAAAGGTTATGGGTGACCATATCATTAGCCCAGACCTCTAGATTATGGGGCTTGCTCCCATGGTGTATCTTTTTTATCTTAATTTACTAAAACTTACTACTTGGGGTGAAAAGGGATATAAATTCCATAAAATAAACCCAATGTAAGGAGTGGTGATGCACCAATATTTCTTGTACATTGACTCAAATTGAACTCAGACAACACTAATGGATAATGCATAGAACTAAAAAAATATATGCAATGGTTTATAGGCAACAATGTTTCATGTAGAGGTTAATTTTAGAATAATAGAGAATTAGTTCAATGAGAGGAAGGTTTGGTTTTAGGCTCTTATAATTAAATATCCACTCTTAATCTCAACCATTAACACTCTAACATACTAAATGACTTACATATAAAACATGTTAACATCTAGGTGAAGACATTAGACCTATAGAGGGGAAATTATACCACTTGTGCATATCAAAAATCATATAAAAACTATAAAATAATCATGGAGAAGCTAGAGTAATTCATTAATAGTCTAAAAGGTCTATAGATTAAAAATTAGGTAGAGTTTGCTCATACCCAAGTGAGGGATACAAATCAAGGCCTTAAGGCTTGAATATATAGCATAAAGGGAAGAGAAAAAGGGGGAAAAAGGCATGGAGTTACATATTATAGGTCATCAATGACAACATTCCACTCATACATCAGTTTCATTAGTAATAAAAGTCATCTTTAAACTCTCTTTGTGATTTATGCTCGTCAATGACCCCTTTGGCATTAAGATGAGGTGGTGGAGGATGTAACTAACTTGTTTCACTTCCTGAAGGGCATGACCATACCTAAAAAATGTAAGTTACTTCTCTTGAGGTAGTTACATGATGCAATTTGGGTGTAATTAGCCTCCATGAAGTATTGAACATCCCACTAGTCCTTGTGCATGTTGACCAAGCTGGGTAATTTCCCTCTTCTCTTATGATGACCATGGAGTGCACACTTGTCTAATTTAATGAAATCAGTTACCAAGAATAATAACTTGTATTTACCCTTTTAATAGCCTATATATGTCATTATTTCATTCTTCTTGGTTGACCAAGTAGGTCCATTAGCCCTATTAGGCCTAATTGCTAGACTATGTGTGTTTAGATTCCATGAAATCCTATATTAGACCTTGAGAACATATGAAAAGGTGAGTATTAGGTCTAAATAAACATCCTACATCATGTCATAATCCTTTTTTAGTAGCTCACAATTTCAAACTTGCTAAACTAGGTGACTAGGTCACCCTCTATTTCATATCTGTAGACTGGTTGTTTAGAGGAGAGTTGCAGAGGCATGTCAAAGTAGGTTAGTTAGAAGTTAGTGTCTTATAAAGATGAAACAAGTGTTAAACCTCATCCTCTAATAATTAGGAACTTCTAAAACTACCATGTACCTTAATTTATGCTTAGATTCTTTGAAAAATACATTCTTTTATAATTCCATTAAATGTCTGTACAACTAAATATCATGAACAAGGTCTCCTCTTACTGTAATAGATGTTTTAGGTGTTTATAAAGTCATTCATGAGTGTTTGGTTTCCAAAATCTTAACTTTTCCCAATTCAGGATTGTAGTATGGTTTAAGGAGGGTTTTGGAGGTCTGCCATCTTAATGATGGTTCATAAATATGAGATCTCCAATCCCAAACTTGTGGTCATGTATGTTTAGTACATATATCCCCCTAAAAATCTTTAAATTTTTTGGTTCCCATGTAGTTTGTGTGTGGAGATACGAGCAAAATATGGTGGACATTGCACTCCTTATAAGCTTTTTGGACATGTCAACAATCTTATCTTTTTTTTTTTATAAAAGTGGGCCCCTAAAACAAAATCTCTTCTCCATATATTTCAAGTACATGTAGGTTCAAAACTTCCCCTAGGGGAATTTTCCCTAAGTCCTTTTGTGGTGAGAAGTCTAAGCATTTGAAATGATGGCTTGAAGTGATTATTAAGGGTTATGTGACTTGAGGAAGGCTCTAAGACCAAATATAGCATTGCATTACCTATCTCTACTTGAAACATTTTATATATGTATTGATTCATCATAAAACACCTCATAATGATGTCAGTTATTCTTAGGAGAGTCTGAGAGTGTCTCAAGCATGATGGTGAAACTTGAGGCTTAGTCATGGCTTTTAGGCCTAGGCTGAGTGTCAGAGCCTTGAATCCTCTAAGGGTTATCACTGATGTTTCCATTTCCACCATGTGGCACTCTTTTCCACTTGTTTTAATCTCTTATAACTACCTTTATCTTCACATACTCCCACTTGTCTCTATTAGCTCATGTGACTACCTATAGATAATAGTGATAGCTTGAGTGTTGGATGGGAGTTTGCTAGGCCTAAGTGGCTTCTTTCATTTTCCACTATGGAGTTATTGGAGTTATGAACTCCCATTAAACATTATTTCAAGACCTAGCAACATATTTGTGTCATGTTTTCCCAATTTTGTTCTTTTTGCATTCTCATCCTCTGGCCTAGGGTTTATACACAGTTAAGCCTGTGTAATCCTTGGGTCTGATTTTAGTGCTCTATTATTTGAATTAGAGGAATTTAAAACCTTTAATTTTTTTTAATTTTTTTTTTTTTAATTTAAAAAAAAAAATATTTATACAATTCCTAAAGTTTTTTCCAACTCTTAAAGACACCAAACATATGAGGATACCTTCAACTTAGTATAGGCCTATGTGTGACAATCCAATACTTTGACTGTGTGTAAGAGGGTAGACCCTATCTATGTGTGTGGATTCTTTCAATTAACAACATTTTTCACTCATTTAATTATTTTATCATATTTAAATAATTCCTATAATCTTGAATATTACTCAGAATAGGTTCATGCTCAATTACCCTCCACCTACAATCAGGCTTGTAGGTGATGGCCCTAAGTTTCTTGACTATACTGCAAGTGGGAATAAATTCCTTATTTACAAATTTGAGACCTTAGTCACCATAAAAACCCTATATAATATCCTTTACATCCTATTCATATACCCTTAGGCCTCATACAACCACTTGGCATATATATATATATATCATCAACCTTTGTACACATGCTTGTACCTATCTGCTTAGGCTTATGTGCCAAGTATGTCATTGGGGGCCTAATTATTATCTTAAATGAAAAAATAACAACCTCCAAATATTAATAACATATAAGAGACAAAAATTAATTTTGAAGACAAGTCTCACGTTACTATCATACAAGATCCTACACACTTTGGTATCTCTCTCATGACCCTGATGTAATTGTGTGTCTAGGCCTAACTAGGCCTAATATAGTCTGAAAGTGTTAGATCACTAGGTAAAGGCATAAGGATCATTAAATAAAGACTAAAAATCTATCCTTGATTTTCACCTCACTCATTTATATAGTCTATCAAGTTCTCTTCTTTATATTAGAGTCTTGTTTGTACATAACAATTAGGTCTACCTGTATATAGGCCTATATGTATGACTCTTTCATGCGAAGATCCAATGCAACCTAAAATATCTTATTAAAAATTTCCTTGTCATTTTGATTAGTTCTAGTAGTTCTTAGATCCTAATCATGTTTTCATGAAATTAAATATCTTCTCTAAACATTCCATCAAATGGCACCTTACTCTATTCCCTCAATTTAACTATATAGACTAATTGAGTTTATGTTTGTGTGTGACCACTTGAGGGGGGTAAAATTTTATGCTTCTTTAATGGTATCACTATGACTATGACCCTTGTTGTTCCCTTTAATCTCTTGAAGCATTCTCCAATCTCTTATAGTGTGTACATTCAATGAAAACCTTGACTAGGTCTTTAATCCTGGGATCACTGAGATGATATGATCCTATGATGTAGGAACATCATCATGTGTTCAATGTATTTTAATTAATTTTGGATAAGTCGAGGTTACTTTGATATGATTAGTTATTTTTCCCTGTAAAAATATGGTGTTCTAATTTTAAAATTTGAGAATATGTTTATTAAGCTTGTAATAAGGCCTAAACGTGTCTCAAGGCTAAGATTGTATAGATTTGCATCTAAAATAGTTTCAAAGATCATATTCCATGTGATCTTAGGTTAGTTGAACAAGATTTAGGTCAGTTAGAATCTTATTTGTTTGGAAATGTTGTTAGTTCCATTCTTAGATTTAGTTGTGTAAGGTATAGGAATAGAGATTTGGTGCATAAGTTGAGTTTTTTAGTTTGGATGAGTGATTATTTCAGTTAAAAATGAGATTTAATATTTTGATTTCAAAATGAAATGGAAGGATGGAAATGTTGAATGACAATTTCATGGGTTTTATTGATAATTTTTTGAGGACTATATATGCATCCCAGATAGGGTAGTCAGTTGGATCTTGATAGTCTATGTTTGGAAGGTTTATTTCTTATTTTTAAGTACTCATACCTTTATATCAGATAAAAACAAGCCCAATGAAGTTTATTTGAAGTTTTGAAACTTTGTAGTTTATCCTATAGCCTCATTTGCAAGTTGACTATGCCAAAACTAGGGCTTTGTTGATATCCGAATCTGTATAGTGGAAAAATTCAAAACATTTTAATCCTAATTATATCCATGTATGTGCTTAATATTTAAATTTTCAAGATCTAACTTGATGTT